>JAHZND010004683.1:0-24617 GCA_027744115.1 Acrocyrtus sp. NNG-2020 | reverse complement strand
CTGTAATACACTAAAAATTTTGCTGTTGTTTTGTTTTTGCGAATTTTTTGGCAAACCTCCGATTCATACATACGTACCACTTGGAACAAAGATATTTATGCTCGTTTTGCCCATGGCAATCGAAGCCAATTAGTGAGACTTATGCTGATGAAAGTTGCACCCTACCCTACTAGTTTCCTTTGAATGCAGCACGGGCAACTATAAACATTTCAATGATACAACATACAACATATCTGAAGCTAAATTGAATTTCTATAATTTTACGATTTTTGCTAACAATAGGACAAGGAAAAAAGCGCATCTGTGCACCACATTTTAGCATTTGAGAATCCTCACAACCCTTATTACAGCTTGAGCTTAACACTTTTTAACATTTTAGTCAGTTTATATAAATATTACGTACTTGGTTATTTACTTAATTTTTAGACGACACAACTCTTCCAGAATTTTGACATTAGCTTCTGTACGAAAGAAATTAAAGGTATAAAGTACTAATTGGGTATTTTCACACAACTTTAACTTTTAATAACCATTCCAATTATTTCCAACAGCCAAGACGTCAAAGTAGTCAAAGGTATGTACTTGCACTGGATCTGCACTAGATTATGTAAGATTCTGCTTTCTTCAAAGTAAATGAGATGAACATCAGCCTTCTGAACTTCGTTGCCAACTGTTTTAATGATATGCTCGCTACAAGGTGTGCGTGCGTGTGTTACGTTACAATAATGTGCCACCTAGAACAACTTCTCATTACAGAATTTTTGTTTTAAGTGACAAGTTTCGAACAACTTCTGAAAACGGAGTAAACCAAGCCAACGTTCTTCCACCAGTAATCATTTCATCATGGTAGCCTATATATCTTGTCGGATTACTTGGCGCTTCTATCTGTATGTGGCAACCCATGTTTATTTGCAATTTTCCCCGAGCTTTTCCAACTCGTCAACAAAAATGTCACCCTTGTTAGTAAAGGTGAAACTCAATAATGATGAGAATGAGATAGAAAGTAACCGATATTGACATCCCAGCCTTCCAAGAATTACAGTAGATAGAACTCTTGCACAGCAAGACGCCTGAAGGAAAGCGATTGCTGTTTCATTCTGATTATATTTTTCCATCCAATATTGGTGTCTAGCCGACGCCAGCCGAGCAAAACCAGTACCATTCCTCCAATTAGCTTGGTTTACCATCATTTCATTTCATGCCACTAAACATAGTTCCTTCTCAGCCATTCACTAGGGAAAGATGAGGTTGAAGTCTGAAGTTCTCAGAGTTTCAGTTCTTCAGCTTCTCACTTCGTATAGTATGAGTTGGGGCAACTTGAGCTACAAAAGATCTTTCTGCTTTCGTTGGCAAAATCGGTGCAAAAAACGACGTCGGAGATTTGAATGCCACCCTATAATACACCATACGGCTGCATGCCCGTCAAACATTATTTTATTTTATAATTTTATAGCATACCTAAATTGTAATAGAAAATTGTATTCTATATTCCATCCATTTTACCTGTTTGAAATTCTAACAACAAGCACGAATCATAATCATACAACCACTTTGCTCACTAATTACTGCTTTTTAAGCATTTGAGTCATGGGTTTCCCATATAAGTATTACATACTAGTATTAATTTGATCTTTCTCTGTGGGGAAGCTTCCATAAGCACTGACTACTGACTGACTAATAAAGGTACAACTGAATCAAACGCTTTGTACTAGTAGCTAGTTGAGTAAATAGCGTAAAATAAAATCAGCCAAATTACTCTGCTGGATCTAAAGACATTCAAACGTGTAAATGCACTCTGGCATGCAAATTTTTAATTTCAGCGGTTAATTAGTACGAAAGCACAAACATTACCATACTGTGCATTGTATTACGAATGCCGGAATGCCACCAAATTACAGATATAGCAAAATGCTCACACGGGCCAGAAATGGAACTAGATAAATCATCTACCCGGAAAATATTATGACTTTTTCCCTGTCCCTAACGAACCATAATGTACATTACACATAAAATCAAGGCCATCTCATGCATTACAAGTGTGTTGCATGCTGCTGAGTGAATGAACATTCGCTTTAGAATTCAAATACCTAAACTAAAAGTACATTTTAGACTCTACAATATGCACGGAAGTGTTGTTCACGCTACTTTTGCTTTACAACACAAAGTTCGATAAGACGTAAAATTGATTAAGGTGACTTTCATAGCGTAAAACATCCATCAAGTACTACAACGTTACAAAAGTGCAAAATCTTGTATCTGTAGACTGCTTCTAAAATGTAAAATGGGAATTACATTGTAGTCGAGCTTATATGTGCATATTGAAAATCAATTTTTTTGCTGTTTAATTATATAATGGAATGCCAATTTCATTGTCAATCTTGCAACTTAACTTCCTATGTCCGAACTTTACATTTTTGAGTTCAATTCTACGTTGCGCAACATGCGCCCACCCATGTATGCATTGTGTGCACTTTAATTGTTTTCATGATTTGATGGCTTCTCATACAAAGGTTTACCACCAAATAAATAGTACTACTACTAGCCTACTATTTGCGGTAATGTTCAAGCTGAATACCCAGTTATTCCGTCAATAACAAAAGTTTCGATTTTATGTACCTACTCCTCAACAGTCTTCACGAGTGACAGTTATGATGACTACGATTGCTTTATACGAAAGTTCAAAGGAATTTCAAGCAGCGACGCCCATCTTTAGAAAATGGTACATTAATAATTGCTTTCACCGCTTCACCTACATAAGTATATAGGCACACATGCACTTTCATCACGGCCATACAGAAACAACTTATATTTGTAGTATTTTCTCTATTCAATTTATCACTCAAACTTTTCAAATTTCTTTAGCTCAATTGGTTTGAAGAATACTTAAATGAAAGGAATTTCTCCCAGAAAACTTTAATGAGATCGCCCTAAGCAGCTGCCCAGCTTTCTCTATACTTTTCCAGTTTTCCATACGAATACTCCCACTTGAATGTATGGCACTCATTTAATCAACTTTGAAAAGCTTTGTTCATAAAATATCAATAAAATGATGAAAACGTTTGTATGGGGCAAGCATACTACCATTATGTACCTAAAAGACAACCTACTTTGGTCTATAAGTGGAAAGCGGAGAGACAAAAAGTATTTATGGAAATGGTCTACACACTGACTTAATGCTTCTCAAATAATTGCATTATTTTAAATTACATCACTTAGTTTGGGTAGTACCTGAGTAAAAGAAAGTACCTGACCAGGTTTAAACAATGCTATAAGACCACTAAAAATTGGAGGAATGATATATACTTTTTTTACTGCAGTGCTTTGTAGGAGGCTTTTTGATTTAGTTTTTATGCTTCTCCTTCCAGTTCTACCTCCTAAATCTGCCCGTTACGGCACTTTTCTGGATAAGTACTTTCATTCTTCATAAGAACTGAGCAGAATCCTTTCCAACCCTTTATTGTTTCTTTCGCTTGAGTCTACGAAATATTAAGATTTATTAGGGCGGAAGAAAACACTGCTTGAAGAAAGTTTTATCGCAGAGCATAAAAAATTCGGAATATTTCGTTTCTTCCTCTAACTGACAACACCAAAACCGACATTTTTATGTACCTTACAGCCCGCCATATTCTACTTACTTTCTTATAGCACAGCAGTTCAAACCCGCGGTGAAAGTGTCAAGCAACTGTAAACTAAAGAATAATATAGAGTAATCAAAAAATAAATATGCATGCTTACCAATGGAAATAAGTCTACATCACCCAACAGAGGACATCTGGAAAACGTCTTTTTTACTTTTTCTCTAGGCAAATTGAATTTTCATGTCTGATATGCTCAACTGATTTATTTATCTGCCAAGTTCCAAATTTGCACAACATTCACTCAAGTTAGTTATCACCTATCTTAATAGTAAACTTTAAAAGTTAAAATGCTAAACCTATTGTACTAATGTACAGTTCCTAGCAGTCAGAATATCAGTAACTCCTTGGAAAAGGAAACCGTAGAAGGGAAGTTGGTATATTATAAATGAACAACTTTCTTCAAATTTTCAGCTTCAACACTACCCAACTTCAAAATCTTGGCTAAACTGTGTAGAGAAGGTATAGTTCACCCTCGTAACTTTTAGTTCACCTTCCCCGAGGAAAGTTTTTTTCCCAACACCCAATAACAACTGTGCCACCAGGTAATACGCCTGAATCCACTTAATTGAAAACTTCTTCCAGTACAAGCATGATGTCTACTTCCAAAAAGTATGACATCATCAGAGACAGAAGGAAGCGAGACTGAAAGGCAGAAGAACGGCCCTAGCTCAAGCAACTTCCGCAGTGAACAGAGCGCGCTTAAAGACTAACTTTGTGCTTACAGCGTGCGGCGAAAGTATATCAAAAGTGTTTCACAAACGCATTCCTCCAACCAAGAGTGCGGTGGAAAGCCAGAGCTCCGCTGCTGTGTTTTGCAGTGCCAGAGCGCTGCTCCGTACCTAGTAACTTACTCGTATTTGATAATAATATGGCACATGTCTTTCACACCAACGGATCTAAACCGTTTGTATCCCATTCTTTTTTCTCAGCAGTACACGTCGAAATACCTCGCACACGTTAGTTATGCTCTTTTCAGTCGTTCGAAGTTAGGGTATTAAGCCAGAAGCCATTTCAAAAATTCGAGTCACAGCTTCTCTGGAGTTTTTGCTCCTTGTATTGTAATATAGCGTGAATGCCAACATTCATACTCGGCTCAGTGACTCACTCCCTTGATAAATTTTTCTTGGCACGGGAGATTTTCTTTGCTTTTAGGTGGAGTTTGCACAACCTAACTTGAGATTAACCATTAGGTAGTATTTTAAAACTTCACAGAGGGCTTACATAATGTACGATACACATCTTCTTAAAATACGTACATTCGTTACAATATACACTATAAACCGTGAGCTTTACAGTTGACTGACATACATACTGCAAATACCTCGCGTGACCTCATGCGCAATTTTACAGCCATAAGCACGTCGTTAGTAAAGGAAGGGATCTAAGGAGAAAAAAAGTAGAGAAAATGTCATTGGGTGGATGCACATGTTACAGGATTGGATCCAGATAGCCTGTGATATTATTTTAACGCGCACTTTTTAGGTGCACAGCAGAATATGTCCTTATTGACTGGGATATCTATCGGGAATATCGAATGGCTCGGTGTCTGCCCTGCTGCGTTTGCATTTTTCTGCGTCGTTCGCAAGTGTAATCCAGAAAGATTACCTTTTTGTCGGGTGCGGTTACACTAGTAAGTATAGCCAACTAGGAGCACAGGCACAAAGAGGCCAAATAAGGGATAAAACTAAATTTTAAAAAAATATATTAAACATAAGAGCATTGGCAAAATCAATATTGTCGACAAACAAAGACCAAGCAAGCGCTTAGAAAATATGGCAGTTTCAAGTGAGCATACATTTTCTAAATACCCATGAATATAGCTGTACGTGCCGTCGATAAAGCTCCCCGAACAAAATTTTTAATACCATCGTAATTTCTGTGCTCTCTATGCCTTCGTTTGCAAGATAAATTCTGTGAAATAAAAGCGGAGCAGAAAGGATGTCAATTTTATATTTCCTGCCTTTCCCCGTCGTCACATCACTAGCACAGAACGTAAAGTAACGTGATGAATGAGGATGAGGATACTGTCAAGTGAAAATCAGTTCAGAGTTCATATTTGGGCATGAAATCCCACCTCTTTCCTTCATTTCGTTAAAATGCCTCGCGGAGCTAATGTGGTTGAAAATTTGAGTGAAAATATTTTTCCTCAATGCAACTCTCAAGCGAACCGGTGTTGGTGCAACAACCCATCAAACAATGAGGAAAAGCGACATCGCTCAGCTTAAAAAGTACACCAAACATGAGGGACAAAAGCCGAGCAAAAAATGGAGTAGAAAGGAGACCGCTTGCTCTACGATCAATAAAGCCATAAACTACGCAATCAATTTTAAGAATGTCAGCTTTCCTGTGTACATCGTAACGAACGTAAAATATAATATTCCCCTTAAAAACACAACTTCCTAAGAGGAAAAAGAAAAAAAAGTTAACGAGCTCCAAACTTTTGGGGCTCGTCCGATCCATTGAAATATTAATTTCCTTCATGAAAAATTTTTTCGGAGCATCTCCTAAAGGTTCAGTTAGTTCGCAACACTAAGGTTGCGGTAAAAGTCTTCCGTATAATACACGGCGCAAAAACGTTCAGCACAGTAAATAATAAATGACTACTTTTACTAAACGTACTAAGCATTTTATCGACCTATACAATGCTATTTTAAAAATTACCGGAATTTCAAAAAGCATACCTTATCATCCTTTGCATAAAACAGCGTCTTCTCCTTTACTATGCTCTCCTGTAAGAATAAATTTAAAAACGCAATATTATTTCTTGTCCTAATGCGAATGCATCTATGACAGACACACAGATAATAATGGTAAGAAGATTACATTGTCTATTTACTTTTTTCCCATTTGTGCTCTACACTACTACGCAAATACTTTAGCAGCGACTACAGTTGTGTATTTCAACAATCATTGAAGTTTGATGATACACCATTTTTAACCTACAACTTTCAAGTCGTTTCTCAGTACACCTAAAAAAGAGTTTTCCCTACTGCTATGCCGTTGTCGCAAAATGTTGGCATTATATACCGTTTTAAATATGAAGGTCGTAAGCGGACGATGTTTTCCCATTTTCATCATTGGAAACAACTTTCATTCTGTATTCTAGCTCTGGCTTTTGTGTAAACAATTTCAAATGACTTTAGCATTTAGTATTACAGTCCAAATATATACGAAAGTTTCAAAAGAAGCAGAAGAGCACTGAAGATTATTCTTGTATCTACGTTTTGCTTTCTCCTTCAAGAATTCGAGATTGCTCCTCACTCCCCATACAACCATGCAAGAAACGTGAAGGGAAACGGTGTACTGATTGTGAGTTGAGAAAACAACAAGAATTTGAATTTAAAAGCAGATTACAGGCACTGTATGAATGATGAGAATCAAGAGTACGTTCGCGCAATGCGGAAAGTAAAAGTTTCTTGTAGACTACATACCAGCGCTTGGAATATAATTGGAACGAGTTTTTCTTGTCACTCTCCCAGAAGCCATCCATCATAGGTAGTTTCTCTGATCTTTTCAAAAGGGAAGGAGGCTAGAAGGAAAGGTGGCTTTCATCCAGGGATATGATTTGTACGTTTGCAGCTCATACCAGAAAGCATGTGGAACGCGTGCCAGTTTCAGTTAATGCCAAGGTTTGCGAAAGACAAATGGATTTTAGCTACTAATGCTACGTGTATTGTCAGTGGTCTAGATTTCTGCCTTTGGAAACTGCTACAATCCGAGCTGTAGAAAAGTTTGAGAAAAATGGAAACATTTTGGAACTGCTTTTATTTGTTCTTAGTTAGTAAGTAAATTCTAGCCTCAAAAGTCAAGTCGAATGTCAAGCATACATATATATACGTACGTATATAATAGCTTGTGAATTTTGTTTAGTCATTCATCTTTTCCGTGAGTTTCGTATTCACAACTTATGCACATATTGTATGTGGCTCATTGTTATTATCCACCATTTCGCACATAATATTTTGGCCAAAATATGATTAAATGTTCAAGTTAGCGAGTTGAGTTTCAAGGCTGGATGGGAAAATGTCTACATTATCTAGTGCCAATACCATCGATACCGATATGAAGGCATACATTCCCCAGAGAAATTAAAAAGGTAATCCTGACCAACTTTTGCAATCTCGTAGTAGTTCATACATTGAAATTTCCTTTCTCCTACTTTCTTTTCAAGGATGGAAATGATGGAATATGGCTGCATTCATCGAACTCTTTATTGAACTTGTCGTGCACAATTTCCCTTCCTTCCTGCAGCAGTACCAGTTATACGCAACGTACCACTTGATTAGTTTTCTTAATCTTTGAAACTTTCTCTAAGATGCTTTATGATTTGCTACTCACCGCAACATAGCCCATGTAAGGGTCTCTTACTTGCGACTTTCTTTCAACCGAATAAGGTTGCTGTTGCTAGCTGTATTGCAATATAGAGAATTGGGGCGAAGAAAGAATCTCCTAGTAGTGAACCTTAACACAGAGAGATAACTTTCACCGACATACATTGATATACCCATTGTGCTCCAAACTTGCTCGTCATCGTATATGTAGCTCCCATGCTGCACCGAAGTTATGGTGGGTGGAAAATGTCAGTATTACGTGGGAAGGGAACATTTGCATTCTGGCCACGGCATAACGTTGCTTTTAATTTCTTATACTGACTTAAGCTACTCGGCAGTAAAGCATTTACTTATTGAAGCAAAAAAATTCAAAGAGTTTACTCAGAGTGAAATACATAGTATAGTAGATAAATTATTTGGAATAGGAATTTATTATTTGTAAGATTTTTTGCTTCATGAAATGGAGTGTTAGTAATCAATTCAACCTATCACAAATGAATGCCGACAGTCGAGAGAGACAGAAATACGAGGAAATGGAACAAAACTAACTTTCGCTTTTAACCCGAAATAGGAAAAAAATTTGATAGTGCACATGTCACATCAGCCATTTAGACAAAAACAATTACAAAATATTTGTTCGCCTGACTTGCCTGAGAAAAGTGGAGCGAAATTCCACCCCCGTTTCACATAATTTGCTACTGTTCATTCTTCTAAGCGAAATAGAAAGTTTCTGCTGTTGCTTTGATTACGAACGAGCTCTGAGAGACAATAACGTTTATAGCACTGTGACTGTAGTCTGGGGCAAACTGACGGGTGATCCAATCACACTGACAGAAGCTAAGAGCACACAACTATGTAAGCATCCCCCAGAGTTCTAAGACAACAAGGACATACGTAAGCACACTAATTGAAAGTGATTGACGGGATGAGAACTACATAATGGGTAGAACACACGGATAAAAATTTAAAAAGCAATCATGGAAATTCGGGAACAGTGCTGAAGTACGTATGTACCACAAAACCGCAGGCAGTCGAACGAAAATGCTGAATTGAATTGTCTACTGTGCTATTTTTATGCATTTGTATGCGGTACCTGCTAAAAAACACGAAAACTGCGTCAAACTCGACAAAAAATGCGCGGTTAAGGCAGCTGCGTCAATTTCTTGGAACAATACATTTTACCCCGTACATCAGCATTTTGGTCGAGCACGAGGAAAATTAAATTTGTATACACTTTGCCTTCACTTTGCACTTTTCAAGTGAGCGTATTTTTCACACGTGGGCTATAAAAATCCACTCTATGTAATGGCTGTTGTGGCCACCACATATTAATATTTTTATTATTAGTCATCACAATGAAGCCGTAAATCAACAGTGGTGATTGCTATTTCCATTATTTAGAATACATAACTCTTTATGACATGCCTGCATCAATATGCCAATCGACCTGGAAGAACAAAGCACACTTTCGCATGAGCAAACAGAACAACATATGATATCTACTAATAACTACCAGTAAAAATTCCCATCAAACTCTAGCAAGTGTTTCTTTCATGTCAATAGAAAAATGTCATAAATATCTCTGAAATATAATAACTACTTTCATCTCTGCTTTCAAGTAGATTTGCAAATTGGGGTCCATTCAAACTTTATCATATCCGCATCACACCAATTATAAAAGCTACTTTGATGACTTTTATTCAATTTACTTTGTGTTTGCCAGTATGACTAGCTGAAACGAGAAACTGCTAAACCTTCTGGGAAAGTTCCCACTTTTAAGTTTATCGAAACGCGAAACAATTAGGTAACTTACAATACACGACGATACTGGACACAAAACGGAGATTTACATGAGCGCCAGCGAATACATTGCTACTACAACTTCTACATACACGAATAAATTTCGACCTGCTCTTGTTCTACAGTTAATTTATTTACACTTGCTTTCTCCAGTACTTTCACTTTTTAGAGAGGGGAGAGTAATGAAGGAAAGCGAACTCTAATTACAGTGTTTGGTAAAAGCCGAGTTTGATGTGGTTGTGGGTGATGATGTGGCTGTGGTTTTCTTGCTCACGCTGCTCTTTTGACGTTTGTCCAGATGTCAGTGCATCCGTGCAAACTTCATCGCCATCATCCACACAGGATGTAAAGAGTCCAAAAATTTTTGGCTGCCGCTTCCGTTTTCATTCACAAAAGGAATGTGATTAGGTATATGCCCACGTATATACCTGCCTGACTAGTGCTTTTAAAAAGAGTAACATATAATTATTAAAAGAGGTCACTACATTTCGCTCGTTCGTACATCGATTTTCCAAAACTTGCTACCAGCTTGTGAGCACAACTGGCAGTGATTAATGAAAATGATTAATGGTAGTATAGTTGTATAAAAAGGGATTAGCTTTCATTGTGTATTTTGTAACATCTGTAGGATATCCATACATTTATATAAAATTCAAATACGCTGTACACTTTCTACTAGCTATGCACAGGTAAGATAAGTGCATGCCCCAGTTATTATTTCGACCCGTTTCACTCTACATTAGCAGGACTGCCTTGACTGCGAAGGCTTAAGTGCTCTGGAATTAATTCAAATTTTGCTGATTCCAAACACAAACTTAGGTTGAACTAAAGGATAACTTTATCATCCAGAAAGGTTTGTAGGGAAAGCAGCAGAGTACATTCCCAAGGGAAGATTCTACCTCCACTCCAATTTTTTTTTGAATTAATGATGATAATATGAAGATGAGTAAACTGACAATTGGGGAAAGAGGGCTTTACATTGTAACCCCTCACGTAGTACATTTCATCCACTCAAGCGTTTTCAAATTGGCCAGCAACCTGAAAAACCCAACCCTCCCGTTATAACGGGTAGCTTTCCCCGTTTCCTTTGACCTACGAGACGGTCACCAGGTTGATCTGGTAATATATAGCAAGTTGGCAAATAAAGCTTTTGTGCAGGAAGGCGTGTATCAGTTGCCTTTTACACCGTGAGGACTTCTGTAGTTAGGCTTAGGAAGGCAGGCGATTATTCTACACCGGTTGACTGGCTCGTTAAACGAATGACGTAGAGTGATAAGGGTTTAAAACGACTCTCATTTTTACAGTCATCTCTCACATTTCAGTCGCACTCGCTCATATTTCAAAATCTCCAAAGAATTTTTTTTGGATCCTCTGCTACCAGGTAGTTTTATGGGGAGAAGCTAAAGAATGACAGAGATTCCCCATTACTCCGGCATGTTGAAGTACGAGCTGAGACAGTTGTTCATATATTCCGCACACATCACATCACACACAGGCAGACTATTCACGCAGGGAACAATCCACACGGGAGCAATAATTTAAATGACGGTGGTATTACGTTTGTGGCCGTGTCATTTCTCTTCACTCCCCATCACATTCTTGGTTGTGAATGCGAAATCTTGTCATGTCACATTAGTTTTCGCTGAACTCCGGATGGCACCAGAGTTTGCACGCTTCGTATTCATTCCAATTCCGTGTATCCAATTATTCACAAAATGAGCGGCATCAGCGACGTAGTACGTGCAAAAAGCAAGCCAGGGCAGAAAGCTGGGCAGAACGGAAAGCACGCCGAGGCTGAAGTTAAATTCCCAATTCCGTCACATTACTACTTTCACATAATTGTGAATCTATTATGCTATATGATATGGATCGTTTACTAAAAAAATTAATCCATAACTCACGCGCAAAATTTCTTTCGAGTACTTCTTTGCAGAAACCGACGTACATTTAATACTGTCATAAAACTTTGCCTGTAATTTATCTGCAATGAAATATGAAGATAGAATTTCCTTAGCTGAGTCATAAAATGAAGAATAGGAGACAACTAAAGGTTTCTGGTATTTTTTGGAGATGGAACTTCGAAAACTGTTCGAGAAAAGTTAGCACGACATGCGAATAACTCCACAAGCTGGTACCGCCAGAAGTGAAGTTCTATAAAGAACAAAAGCTTCCCTTCCAAGAAATCTAGTTATTACCCCCCATGAAACCAAATTCCTCCAAAATTCCGACATGGCTCTGCCCTCAAATAGACTTCCACGCTACACTTTACTATCTTCGGTAGCACACTACGCTGCTGCATCACCTTTAATAAAAATGCTTCACGCGTTCTATTCATTCCAAACGGTGATGATGACGATGACTCACTAGCATTTGGACTGGAGGGAATTACTCCTCCAAAAAAGATTTTTCGGAAAATCTCTTCCCGGGAATTGAATGACTGTCCAGTCCAGTAAGCCATTCGAGTGCATAGCGGCTTAGCTTCGGCAATGCAGCAAAATGTCTAATGCTCTACAGGAAGGGGTTATTCCAGGAAACGCTACATATTCTGGCGAGTAACGAAGTACTAAAATGGGAAAATATTGCTACACAGCTACAGCACACTACACACAGATATATTTATATATACGTAAGCTGATGATGCCTCATCTCAAGCTAAAAAAAACTTTTCGTTACAGAAACCTGCTTTACATTTTAACCAGTAAAGTGAGCACGTTTTAAGTTTTTATGATGTTTTAACATTCCAGTTTTACGAGACATGCCGCTTTGGCGGGAATAATTTCCTCACGCCCACTTTCCATAAAAACATTTTGGATCTGTGATGGGATCTTTACTGCATACTTTGGCTGTTTTGAATGGATAAAAGGATGTAAAAGACATTGACAGGCTTCAAAAGTGACTTTTACATTCCCTGCCTTTACTTATATCTCTCGTTCCCAAGCTCGCATGGCATATATGTACTTTTACCTCTTAAAAAACTCAAAGTACTACATAAATTATGACGTTCTTTGTCTGCACTGTCCATTCTACGGATAGTCATTCCATATATTATGGATTCTCCAGCTCAGAAAAAACAAATATATTGACAATGGTGACGTTTGACCTATTTTCAAAAGCTCTTATTCTTTCCTTGGTAAAAGTCCCTAGATATCAAGATAGTCAGATTTTCTGGATGCACAAAATAATTTTACCAAATGAAAGGGTTGCGTAATGTGTATACGTGCTCACACGGCTCTCACTTGATGGTTGATAAACGGAAAAGCTTTTTTGGCAGCACCCATTAAAAATTGCTTAATGGAAATGGAAATGTTGTGGACAGGCGAGTCTACAGTATAGCTGAGTTCCTAAACCGACATTTTTCGAGCCCCTTTTAATACACTGTATATGTTTGTTTTTCTTGTCTAGTCTGGCTTCAAAAAGGAATTTCAGCAATTTATCTATTTAAAATTAAAAGAAGGGACCTATGAAAATTCTTTAAACGGAGAGGATTTCCGTTTTTGGAATGGAAGAGTTTCTTTAACCTTTTAGGAACACGTAGCCAATGCATTTTTAATGAGACAAAGACTTTTTCGGGGAATCCATTATGACAGCATCTTATCCATTTCCATACAAACCAGCCATAATGAGAAATGAGAATGACCAAGAATGACATTATAGTAACTTGCGCTTGTTGAATTCGTCTATCATTTGTAAAGAAATTTTGCAGAGGAAAAAGTTTCACTACAATACTACTACTACAGCTTCAGAATAAGCAACTCTGGATAGTTCTCATGCACAATATATTTTTCAACAAAGAAAAATCAGCATTAGATTTGACCACTGAATACAATCAGTTTGAATACATTTAATCTACCAGTCAAGAATTGGGACGCATGTCCAAAGTCGAGTATCATTAGACTGAATGGGCTTTAGACTTTAAAAGTGGCACAACAGCGGACCTGCTATACCAAATTGCAAAGCCACAATGAGACCTAACACAAAGAATGCAGAAGGTAGCAACTTCTTTGTAAAAATTGCTCTGGCAGGGAATCCTTAAGCAAATTGCCCAATTATCATAAAGGATGATACTTCTCTATAAAAAATTCCATTTCGTAGTTTTCCTATGTAGGTAGGTAGCCAACTCTTTTTCTAATTTAAACATGGAAAGGTTTACCACACATTATTATGGGCTCCGACGGGAGAAGGAAGCGCTACTAAATTATGCAAAAGCTAGTTAATACTTGGCTAGTTAGTCCAAGAAAACGAAACAAAATTTGCAAGAGGGATGACGTAAGCAGTCGGAGAAGTTCGATTCTCTTGTGTAATTCTCATGTGTAACTTAATAAATGATGCTAACGCATACACTTTTCGTAGCTTTCTTGCTAAATGCTGTATAATCTTACCAATTTATTGGCAAAGACAAGACTACTGCCCGTTCTTCGAAAGCACATATAATATGTAGTTAGTTAATTTTAAGATATTTTAGCTTGGCTTATTTTCTTGTCTTGATCTTACGTTTCTCCTCCAGTTTGCATATCATATCACGCAAGCCACCACATGACATGCATGCTTTAAACTACGCTACCCTACTTTTATTAGCTTTCTCTTTTGCTATTTCTAGCAAACTTCCAAATAACGGGATTGAGACCATAGAAAAGTTTTATTTTTCGTAATAAAAAAATCACCAAGCATCCATCTAGCTGCGCACATACAATAAATCAGCATTTTCTCATTCTATAAAACCAGCTCTTCAAACAGATCAATGGGAGCGTTATTACTATAACGGGTCGAGGTAGGTAGTCAAGTAGGTATCATTGAATTTCGATCCATCTCATAAATCCGCTTTGCAAAAAATGTTGGACATAAAAAACAGTACTTAGCTATTAAAATAAACATTCACAGTGTGAGAGAAAAGGCTAAAGTTTTTAAAAGCAGCACAAAGTGAAGCATGGCCTCGATGGCATCATTCATCATTGTGGAGCTATTTATGTTTCTAATTTTAGTGGGAGGCTCAGCGAGTGCTGGCAATGTTGAGCACAGAAACGGGCTAAAAATACGAGTAAGGTCAGGCTTCTGTTTATACACAACCTACATAATATCAGCGGAATCATTTACCTGAGCATAACTACTCATCCCGTTTGCTCGCCACCACACAACCACTGCTGCTGAACTGATTGCGAGGAAAGAGTGAAGCTGACGGAGAGGATTCGAAATGAGGAGCAAGGTTCCGGAAAAGATGATAAAGCGAGTATTCATCTATTGCCTGCTCGGCAACATTATTATTATCGCATCACCATTCAACATGAAGCCAACACCAGAAAACAAATAGAAGAGGGAGAGAGAGCAAGTGTTTGCTGAGATATTGCGGAACTGGATATAGCGACTGGGTCATTTATTATATTATGTTCCCAAAATAGTGTTAAATAAACACCTCTTCACGCCGACTTTATGAGATTGTTTCCTAAAATACTACTGCTCTGCTATTAGTGCTCTGTCAGAGAAGCAAAACCAGACGCACTCTATTCAGCGTAAGCAAATAAATGAAAATAATGAAGACTCATGGAGCGCGCTCACACTCGTGTAGGCATTCCTCGTAAAAAAGTCTCTTCCTTCCGTACTTTTCTTGTAGCAGACATAAATAGAAAGTTCGTTTTTCCAAAAAATAATTGATTTCGTCCCAAAGATTTTCTCACTCACCCAGATGGGACGTTGAGTGGAAACACATGATGATGAGCGAGCAGCATGTATGTTCAATAAAAACAAAGCGAGCTTGCCGAGGATAGAATTTTAGGCAATTCACAAGTATGAGTCTGACAAGGCGAGATGCGCAATAAAAGGACTTATCATGGACATATATCTACGTCACCGGAAAAGATGCATGAGTACTAATATTGCAATTTTTTTATATTCTCTATCATCATTACTTGGAGTAGACAGTACGGAAAAAGTTCGTTTGAGGAAAGGAAAAAGTAGGCCTGTCTCCCGCCTCCCTTTCACTTCTCACGTATTCCTCGTTGCATTAAAAGGAAAAATCCATTTGTCATCCACGACATGTGACACCGGGGCCTTGCTGGGTGCAACAGCTCTGCTTCACTTCCTGCGATCAGCTTGTTACGTGGCTCTTGTGTGTGTATGTGCATAACAGCTACTGCCCGGTTTACTAGTGCTGTCGGCTAAAATTATTTTTTGGGGCATACCGAGTAGCAAAAAAATTGATAAATTACATTATTACACCATTGTAGATGACAGACGAGGTGGCCAACCGTAAAAATACATGAAACATTCATTTGGGAAAATACTTCCAGATCGATCCTTGTTGCTTGTATCTTCCCTCTTCCACACTGCACGCCTCAAGAAGATAATACTATTACCTAGAAGTTGGAAGGGGAGAGGGAGAAGAGCAAGCATATTTTGCACTTTAGCTGGAGAAGGCTTCACTAAAACTATTAATGTCAAGACTAGAGTTCCCTTGAACGAAAATTTCATCTTTAGTTTTATCATTTTCATATTTAGGTCAAGAAAAAAGTATCTAAGTCTGTGTATAAGATGTAAGTATGCTGTGTATTCTGTACTAGCAGAAAATTGCCTTCACTTCGGCCAGTACCATGTCACATGCCATACATGGACTTTTATACACAGCACATTGTTTCGCCCTTTCCCACACACGATCATCCACAATGCCGAGTTGCCGACTTTGTCGCCACATCATCTAGCAGAGTTGCGAAGAATGCCAAGAAGTTTGTTCTAAATTAGGAAAATTGCTAAATTCCACTTTGAATTATTTACGAAAGCATCACCAACCAACTCCGTGAGTAATTTGTTTCAGTAGAATGAGTGAAACGTGAGTGAGCTGGTTGAACTGCTGTAGTGTACCCCTCGTTTGTCATTTTGAAAGTTCATCATTCTATGCACCTTTCCCCTTTCTGGCAGTAATAGCCATCTATGGCAAGGCTAATTGGCAGATTACAGGTAAATATCAGCCAAATACTTTTAAGATTTAGACCTTTTAGACTATTCCGTTGAATAATCACGCTAATGTGATGAAGGACTGTCATTCCCAAACAAAAACAAACCGAGAACACGTACAGTAATGCCAAAATCAGCAAATACATCCATATTCTGCAGACATCAACTTGCAGCTTTACAGTAACTTGCCAACCTTTAGTAATATATGGTAAAGAAGATGAGATCAATCAAATATGGGAAGCTTCACCTACCTGTTCCTAATTTCCAAATATGGACTTATGTACATCTAAAAATGTACGTCTTACTGTCATCAACCCTTTGTCTAAAGCATTTGCATGTGATGTATGTCTTCCCTCGAGATTGTCGACTAATGCATGGAATTATCATATATGATTAAAAACAATGACATTTCTAAATTTGAATTTGAGACAATGGTCAATGACAATGCAGCAGCACATTTCCCAAGCTGAATTACACAGGTATAGAATGTCGCTTTTGCAACGTAGGCAGCGGCAGCATAAAAATGACACCTATCAAGCCGATGTAGACCTACCAGAGAAACTACATCGATAATATTGAGTCTAAAGCCCATTTTATTGTTGTATTGTTAGTGTAACAGCGCAAAACTTTTAAAAGAGCAAATCGACTAAAAGATTAAGCTGACGACGATGCTCCCCAACCAGAATTGCAAGGTTGCTCACATCACATATTTTATGCAGGTATTTACTAAACCTTGTTTACAAGGACGCGACAGAATCGACTTATAATATCCATTTTTCTAGTTATCATCTTAATTAACATGGTCTCTCCAAGAATCCTGTCCTCAAAAAAATTATGGAATAATCCATTATAATCATATGTACTAAATGCTACCTTTTAAAGAAGATTTTTTATAACTAGCAAGCATGTAGGCAGGTTTTGTGTTTCTTGAAAAATCTAAAGATCAATTTTTACAAAACAAGGACAATTTTTTCATGTCTCTAAAACCATTAAGTTGTCAGCTAACAAAGTAACAAGTAAGGAAAATGAGAAATAAAAAACCTATGAGCGATTTAAATGAGCAAACAGAGAATAAAAAAGCAGAGGACAGAATAAACTCAGAATCTAGTTAATCTGACAGTTTTTGACATGCCTTCTATTATAATTGTGAGATACGTACGTAGTAATTAAATAGGAGAAACGTGATATGGAAATCAATTGATTCAATTGAAATTATTTATAATTCAATGTGCAATGTGAGAACGAGTAATAGCCTGAGCTGAAAATGGAAACTCGTTCATGCTACATGCATTTTTGAGACTCATGTATGTATGTTCTCCGTTCTCTAACAGCGTTCAAATTATGTACAAAAGAGCAATGAGTAATATGACAAGCGCTGAAAAACGAGTTGTCATAAAAAAGTGTCGCCAGGACATAAGTAAATTGTCAACAATCCATTAAAGTGATTCCAGTCGAGTTTGATGATGATATCAATCGCCAGTCAGAATGGATAAAACCACTTTCTGTAGAAAAAAGAAAACTGTTTTCTTTCGTTTCACGTACTAACATCAACAAAGTTTTTCCTGACTAATAAAAAACGTGCACTACTAACATGTACAGAAAATCAATTCTTTTTCTGAAAGTATGGGAAAAGCTGTGACATGCTCACACACGCTATATGTACATGCTTCCTTTTACTCTTTTTCGTTTATATCCGAAACAACAAATATCTTATCATCATAGCTAATAAAATTCATGGGAAGTCTGACAGAAAAATGCGAAAATGTAATTAAATCCTACCGTAATTGATTCTCGCAGTCTCGCAACACTAAATCCCAAAATACAGTTTGGTAAATTGCCATTTTGTTGTTTTAAACAAAGTAATAAAAATGCATGTTTTGTAGTTTTGTAATGACTAAACGAATCGAATTCTGAAATGGCTATTGAAATTGCCTGAACTAGTGAAGTATCACTTGGGGAAAGCAAAATGTACATTCAGCTATGCTGTAGGTACATGAAAATGAGCATGTGTGTCTGCCAATTTTTTTGTGTACAGCTATAATAAAACGTAGTACTGTGTTTGAAAGGGACCTACCGTAGTTTTTATCTGCTTGTTTGTAGAAAGCTTCCGCCTGAAAGAAGACGGTTGACCTGCCGCCGCAGGGTCATTTTCGCTATCTGTCGATTCATCTACTCCTGTTTCCTCTGCTTTGATGGAAGTGGCCGTTGGAGTAGGGTTGGGCGAATTCTCCACCTTTTCCAGTTCAATCTGATTTGGCAGCAGAGTGGACTTGTCACCATCCGTTTTGGAGAGGTGCTTGGCCTCCCGTTTTGCACTAGTGCCAAGCATAGTGTCGACGTCGACCGTCAGGATGATGATCCACCAACACACTTCCCAACTCACTTCCCCTCAACTCAATATCCGTACTCTTTCCCGTTTTGCTCCCCCGTTTCCCTTTCTTCCTTAATTTTCAGTCAAATTTCCGGCTCTTTCTGTATCACTATTTTTCGAATAAATTGACTTTCTCACTTTCACTTTTCAATTACAATGTGGAGCTCACATCGTCCTTGCAGCGTATCCTTTTTAATTTTTTTAGAGAACAACAATGCCAACCACTTCTATTCACAATTTGGAAAAAAGTAAAAAATGGAACGACAAACGGAGAAGAAGGCTGACACATAAAAAAATCTGGAACGGCTACTGTTACACAGTGTAACAGTTTGGCATCTCTACTGCATCGTTTGCATCTCTATACCACAACTATAGCTCACATCATTGTTATCTGCTGCGTCGATGGTTAATGCAAGAAGCACGTAAAGTTGAATCTTTCATATCCATTTGAAAAATAAATCCATTTCTTCCATATCATGATCACGAAGATGACTACACTAGCACTTCAGCTTCCAGCACAAACTCTACAAAACGCCTACACATCTGCACGTCCTCCTTTTCTTCATCCAAGCCGTCTCCGCCACTGCTAAAATATAAAAAAAAATGCACTTTTGTAATATAACTTGCCTTTTCAGCTAGTAAATTTTCCTTGCAGTCGGCGCGCGCTTTTTTAAAACATTTTTTATTTGCACCACTTATTTTTGTACAGATATGCAAATTATTATTTTTTATTACTTCGCCATATCATACGTAATGTTGGTCATTAAAAGAATAATTTAGAAGCAAAATTTGCGGTTCCTTTACACTTCACACGTTACATGCCTTTGTGAAACAGATATCTTGTGCATAAATAAGAAATTTTTTCCGACGACAGTGTTTTTTTTGCAAAAAAGGCAGTAAGAGTGTAGCAGTATACAATGGAGCTAAATAACTTAACCATGATTCCTTGAAACCTTCCTTATAAGCAGCAAGCATGATAAGAACTGCCACTCAAAGAGCGTTTTTTGGACTTAACGTGACAATATCACATCAATTTGATTGATTTTAGCTGTGTGCTTTTATTCATAGTATCATCGGAATCATCAGGATGATGAACTGATATGATTGAACAGTAGCGGTAGCTGACTGCTCGCTTTGGCAAACTTAATAAAATCAATGAGTATATCATTATGTATTATCCGGATGGCTAAATAATGTGCCCTTCCTACTAGCATTATGCTAATTTCATTCAATTATCTAATGCCATCATCGTTTTACCTTCCTGTGCTCAGCATAATATATCCTTTGCTTGCTATTCAGTTTCACAGCTTCTGCATTTCTAACATTGCTACATTGTTTTCACTCGATTTGCAGTAAAATGTCCTACTTTTTTTCTGTCCTATTCATATGGATATTTTTTTGCTGTAACTCATTCAGAGACTAAACTTCATAAAAAAATTCATACCTCGATTCACAAACTTGTGCAACGCCTCTGCATTTCCTTGCTTAATTTTTGTCGCTGTAGTTTGCATGTTTCTTCCACATCCGCTCCTTCCCCTTTTTGCCAGTTTGGTAAATGGTAGAGTGATCTTTACTCAGATAGAATTGGTTCGACAGAACAAAGACGATAGGAGAATAAAGTCGTGATGACAGGATGTGATAAACGCTTCGTTACAAAAATAGGCCATTGAGCTTGCTTCACTTCAGAGTAACTTTGGAGTAGGTATCTAGATGAGAAATCTGAAGATGATGGCGTTGATTGGTTCTCATTCTCTTGTTTTGTAAGATGCTGAAGAAGTAAGTAGATTTATAGATCTCCCGTTTTGGTCGGACTGGACGATAAGTAGTATCAACAATGTAGCACAAAAGCATTAACGAAGGTACTCCGGTTATTACATTCTATTAGTTCCTTTGCTTCAAAAAGTTTTATCAAAAAGTTTAACTTTGCAGCGGCAATTTCGTTTCTGGTAGTGGAAGCATATGGAGGAAGAGATAAAGCACAGAGAGTTATTTAACTGGTTGGAACGTACTTCCTCAGTTCTACAAGCGCTGACACAAAGAGATATTAAAGTAGCCTTGTTCTACTCCCGACACCAGAACCTGGAACCAAAAAATAAGAAAGCTCTTTTATGTTCAGTTCGCCTTTCAGAAGGTGTATGCATGTGTGAAGGAATTTCGCAGCGCTGCGGCCACCTTTCGAACATCAAATAGAAAAAGAGCTGCCAAAATATCTAAACATGCCATGACCGGCTTATATGGTTTTAAATATATCAACTTGAAGCAATAAGCATCTACATACGCTGAATAAATGTTAAAATTGTATATAACCTGTAGCCTATAGGCTAGAGCCTTTATTCTCCATCCTAAATGGTTAACTAACTATGTACTTCATTAAGTTATGTGTATCAATTATCATTCATTAATCATTATTATAGTTAAAATAATTAAGCTACGTTAATTGTCGTCAGCAGCTCTAAAATGATTAAAAAATACCGCAAAGGTAAAAGTAACTCACTGACAACAAATACTATACATATTAAATTTAGATACATAACTGATTTATGAATGAGTTGGCAAATTAGTGCACCAAGATTTCCATACGCCGGTAGTAATTACGACATATGTACCCTCTTGGCTTAAAGAATTCGTCTCTTTCTCACAAAAAATTCACTCGCATGACTGTGCACTCACAAGTAGCACTAGAAAATGAAAATGAAGGTGTCCACTTTTGTCACTTCAAAATATAGTAACAGAACAAAGTACACACTCATAGTTATAAAATATGTGTCTGACCTGGTGTAGATAAATGCAGAAACAAAAATAATCAAACAATATAGGTATGCATATTTTCGCAAATGGTGCTTGTGTACACTCTTTATTGATGTTTGTTTTATCTGCCTGTCTGGTCAGAGGTTCACTCGAGAATTAATTAATATTAAATTTTAATACGAAATCAAATGATTCAAGTTATTAGTCACTGGCACTGGCGTATAGTTAGTACTACATATCAGTAGAAAGTAGCTATCAAAGTGAGGAGCAGTATTGGCGAGCTAGGTATTTTTGTAAGCTTTTCGATTACCAAAATCAAGTTCTTATATAACGTATTGTGTTCAAAAAATTGCAAACTACTTGAGAATTTGAAATGATTGAAAAACAACTACTTTTGCAATAGCGGGGAATTCAGAGATCCAATAATTGAAAAATAAGTTGGCATAATCTCCAACATTTGACCAAAACTTCACAAAAACTTCCCTGGTGAAAGATTATGCATGCTACATGAACGAACGAAGCGAAACTCATACAGTTTAGAAGGCGGAAGTGGAACGTTATATATCTTGTTCTGGATGGCAGAGTGACGCAATGAGTGGGAAACAATGAGTCCACTACCGCTGACTTTGCACTACTACTGCAAGCGATAGGAAACACTTCCGTCCTATGTAGCCCCAACTTAATGGAAATTGCTGTTTGGGATATGGCTGAGTGACGCAATGAGTGGGAAACAATGAGTCCACTACCGCTGACTTTGCACTACTACTGCAAGCGATAGGAAACACTTCCGTCCTATGTAGCCCCAACTTGATGGAAATTGCTGTTTGGGAGACAAAGCAAGTTTTACTGTTACGTAGTGCTTATTATATGTACGCCTCTTTCCTACGTATTTCAATTCAATTCAGCCCAATTCTTCCATCGAATCACTCCCATTTCCTTTGGTTACTTTGGGCTTCAAAGAGTCACGTACGTAATTAATATAAAGTTTTCACCGCTGACGAATTTACAAATACAAATGGGCTAGCTTATATCATTGTCTATATGGAGAAATGTCTATTGTTTTGCCCTCGTCCTCAAAATCACTTATTTTCTCGAATTTCATACTAGATAAAAGCTACATTTTCCACAACTTACTATTACAGCTATATGAATATTTGCATGTCGCATGTTGATGAAAGTCGGAAATTTGCAAATAATTCCTCGTTCATATACCAGGAGGATCAACAGTCATTTCCTTCTCTTCACGCAGTGTAAAAGTGTATCGGTTGTAAAAGTGAACTAGCAAATGTACTGCACTAACTTTTAATTTGATAGACAATTCCATTCCCTTGTCCATTTCCCACCATTCCATTCCATGCAACAGTTTTGTTCACCTGCCTGCCCTGTGCATACGGATCTAAACGAACGCATAAAATTTTACCTTTTCGTAATCACAATTCCATATCAAGGTCTAAATCGCATAATGGTATGTATTCACATTTCTTATAGGGGAACTCCGGAGCACGCAAACCAAACACACACATGCACAATATTCTGCCATTTCGTAATCGTAACGTTCATATTTTTATGTATAATAAAAGAGTAACACGATCATCGCCAAAATTGCTTTCAAGAATAGGCTTTCCATGCGCATACTTGCTTCTTTTGGAGCAAAACAGCAAACACGGTCAACATAAAAAACTAATATGTCTTTTGCTCCACGCTGTTGCGCAATAGTACAATAAATAAATGCATTTATATGTATAGATACATACTATATGTATCTTCATAAAGGGGATAGAAAGGGCAACAGTACTCCAAATTAATACTTGATAAAAATTAATCTTTTCTTCTCTACTTTTGCGAACACGAGTAAGGAGTAAGAGCAATGTAAACAAATGTACTTAAGTGATATTTCGAATCAATTTCCTCGTTAGGGCGCAATCTACTACACGCCCGTGTTCCTGTCAAAACTCCAAAAATGCTTGCAATTTAATACCCTTGTAGTAGACACTGAAAAATGCTTCTCATAATTTGAGCTGACACAAGAGCAATTATTAATTGCAGTTTATATGGAATTATTCGTTGTGTAACATTAGCATTACCTATTTTGGCATTTTGGTCTCTATAAAAAATCATCTTCAGTCTGTCCGACAATATCTTTACCCTCACTTTTTCCTAATAAAACTTTAGAGTAAACGTGACGAAACACGAAAATGCTAAAGATACATAATTATACCATCGCACCATGAATATTAGCTAATGTTGCAGCAAGAGATGAGTTATTTCGTTACCTCTCTCTGATACACACGGGGTCAGTCATACCCAGACGAGTTGGGGCTTGATGTTGATATATTATTATTCATTGATACTGACATCACTGGCGCAAACACACGTGAATACATAATAATGATTACCTATTATAATAAACACCGCCACAACGCACAAACTAATAACAGGTATACTAAAATAATCCTATAACTTCTAGAACTCTAGTAATTTCCCCTTCCATTAATGAACAGATAAACGCACTTGCAAAAAAGCGTAAAAACCATAAGTTTAAACCACAAGTGTAAAATACTGAATGATTACAAAAATAAAAAAACCCTGCATCAAATTATTTTACCTCCTGCTACTATGTATAACTTATAGTCTTTTGGCCTTCATTCACAAAATCTTGTTTCAGGGACACGGAGCATGCTGAGACTCCTGCCCGACAAATGCCCTGCAGTTGGAAGGCAAAAGGCAGGCTATGCTTTTGCAAGTGTCATGTAGAGACAAATTGGGAAGAACACAAATAAAACAATC
>JAHZND010004682.1:2317-28163 GCA_027744115.1 Acrocyrtus sp. NNG-2020 | reverse complement strand
AGCCAATTGCAAATTCTACTAAAATAATTAAATACGCAAGGCAGAGACCAACGGCAAGTAGCACAATGGTCACTAAAATGTCGTGTTCTGCATTATTTTGCCCTTCACGTGCAGCCGATTCCTCATCCGCAAACCACACATTATTTCCAGGGGACAAGTTCTCACGATGCATACAATTTTTTGGAGGGCGTCCACCCACTTCTCATAAAAACCTGATTGCTTGTACATCGCCAATCGTCTAAGAAAAGGAGCTGGTACTGAGCCACTGCCTCCAGTGAAGTATGACTGCTGCAGGTATCCTGTAGTGCTCATGTACATCTTCATTTTGAAACTTGTTCTCACCACTTCCGTTGCTTTTGCCGTTGGCAACAGTACACCCACTTTCTCTTTCGCACATTGCCCCAAATACTTTTTCAGAATTTTCCTCTCCTAATTTCCGTAAACAGCCATAAATTTCTTTCCTTCGTTCCACATCATTTCATAATCCTCTTTTTTCATAAGAGACCACCCCAGATTTTTACTTTTGTACGTGGCAACTGCAGTTAGTGACACTTCCAGATACGGAATAATTTTTGTTGCGCTAACGACCATTTTAATCGTCTCCAACTCAGTGTTGGACTCGTACAAAGATTTGGATGCGCCAAGTCTCCACTTTGCCGCCGTTGTGAGCTCTACACTTCCGCCGTGGAGACCATCAACGAAATCCCAAAAACTTAAATAGCTGCTGGAGAAGATTGTGACTGACATTGTTGTCTATCAGCTGCTGAAATATTTCGTATAGCAATGGATTCCTTGCTAGATACATGTTGTACACGTTGGAGCTCTTGTAGCCACTACTGAGGAGGATACCCGCCAAAGGAAAAATTCCATCAAATGGAGAGTGGTGCTGCTCCTCAAATTTAACCGAACTCCATTTCTTCCCGAGGAATGAAAAAAAGGAATGGACCGCACGAACTTGCCATAGGCACTTATCAGTTTCTCATACGCCTCCGCCCTCCACTTCAGTTCCTCTTATGGAGCAGATCGCAATCTTTAGAACGTCAAGCGGATTGGTAAATCTGAACGGGAGGTGGAGCCGCTTGCCAATGTCGACGAACTGGGCTATAATAGCAGGTCTGACATACCGAAATCTGCAATTGGTTATGATGCGACAACTCTCGCAAAAAGTGCCAGTGAAGTCGTAAGCCGTAATTTATCATTATGACTGTTAGAATGTGTACCTGACCTGAAGGAACTCCACAAGAGATTGTTTGGCCTTCAGCCCTCCATAAATCTTATTGCGAGAAGTGAAAGTTCTACAATGCGGGAAAGAAAGATTTCCGGTTACTCTTGTTTACGGAACTATAAAAGGAGATCCACCACGTGACTCTCCAGTATGAGATGGAAACTCAACGAATTCGACTGACTTGACACGATAATTATTTTGCTTGCTCTTCGTCATTTTTACCAAAAAAAGTGTAAACGGCTGCACTCAATCTGCCGGAAATTTCACTCCATTCCAGATACATTTCCTGAATCCAATCTTGACTGGGGCGGAAATACTAGAAGCAACGTATGCTAGAGCCAGACCACAGTGATTTTGCCTACCGTTTTAGTTTCTAAGCAATTTGTTTTAGGTACCTACAGAATGGTAGTTAGCTAGTACCTGCCAGCTTTATCGCACACCTTTTTTCTTTCATCAAAAGTTATTTTTAAAAGTTTTTTTTATTGTGTACGGTGTAAGTACCTACTTTTCGGCCGTACACTTCCTCTCTCTGTCTCTCTATCTGTTTATCCGCTACCATGACAACGAAGCACTGACTAACAAAGGATAAGCGGCAAGGAAACTCTGCTGCATAGAAGCAGTCTTATCTTGTATCTCTCATATTATCTGCGGCTTACACTTCAGCTATTTTTATGCTACTTAATTTTTCTCTGAACTGCTATAACTTCTCTTTTTCTATTTGTTGGCGAGTAAGAATTTGTATTCTGCTGCTGACTTATTATTACTTATTGCTGACGATATTTATAGAAGTATTATTTAATTATTTAAATTTAAAGAAACTGAAGAGAAGACAAAACTTATGGGAACGGGGGCCAGGATTTCCATACATAATGACATTGAAGGTAACCATTGGTTGTGGAATCCAAGCATAAGGACCCTGCACTAGGCAAATCTCACTGAACTGAAACGATCCCTTGAGTGTAGCTTTGCACTAAAAAGTTTGACGTTGATTACCCGAAATCTGCAAAAACTCCACGTTTCATGTCGAGGGTTAAGTGTAAAAAATCCCAAAGATTTTCGGATCGGGTAGAGAAATGTTTAGGGACTGTGCGTATGGAAAGGAGGCATTATGAAGCGCTCACCCATATGCTTATTAGTAACTACTTCAGCAGTTTAATTTCACTTTCATTGCTCACCGGGGCAGGCAAGTGTCAATGGAATTCTTGGTGGCAGTTACCGTGGACTGGGCTTTCAAAAGGTTGAATTGAAGTTCATATCCTTTCCATGCCACACCAGTATGCATGACACATGACAGTAAACCACCAAGCAGAATCACTGAACTTTCTACAATTGTTTCCAAACGAAAAATACTTAAGCATTTCCTATCCGAACTCCACTAAACGGAGTTCTTTGAGAAAATGTAAATGTTTCCCTGTTCCTGGAATCTTATGACTAGATGGTTCTACTTTAATTATTGCACAGTATTTGAGTATGCAGAATCTTATTGCTCCGAATCTAGTTTAATAATGAAGATTTTCACACCGGCCACAGCTCCATCAACAGTACAACACCCTTCTCCAATACGAAGGTCAACGAAGCATGCCCAAAACCACCAAAGAATACAGTGAATATCACGAGAATATTTCCAGCTAGCGTCATACTGGAAGAAGTTCCCTCCTCATTTCAATAGCCTCTTCCAATGACCTGCAATTCCCGACTCCTTAAACCGTCGCAGTCTTTCCAACATCATGGACCGTACCGATCCTTTAAAGTAACTCTCAAATCCTCTTTTATTGTAAATTTCCTTTCTAATGCTGGCATCTGGAGCAGGGAGAACCGTTGCGGTTTTAGTGCACTTTCTTAGGGAGCTCACTATTAGTCATAGCTTCAACTCCATCGCTCTGTACAATTCCAAAAACTGTACTCGAATGTCGTGGATTAAAGCAGATCCGACTACATCGTCCCTTCTTCCGTCTGCAAAGCGCAATGTAGATGCTCCCTGTTTGCTCGCTGAATGACCTTAAACTGGTCAGAAATTTTATTAAGAGTGGAAGTGAGCATCTTCAAGCTCTGCGCTTAGCAATTGTGTACAGTTTTACTCTATCTCCCAGTAACTGTTCAAAAGTCTCATATGGAAGTTACGTCCTTGGTAAAACCAATTTGTAGACGTCATCGTTCTTGTATGTGTTACTTAGAACGAGAAGTGGAAGGAAAAATGATATCAGCACACGTGCTGAAGTTTGGCTCTAAAAACAGAAAATTGGGGATTGGTTGCCTTGCTTTAATACATATTGTAAAAGGAATAGTTTTTGCACGATGTTGTCTAGTACAGGATAATGGCGAGAACTAAGGACTGATGGCAATTTCTTGCATTTCAGCATTTTTCAAAAATCTTTAAAGTAATTGAATTCAGGGGCTGATCAAGTACTTTCATTTATTAGACACGCGCTTAATTCATTTACATAGCTACATCTGCTTATATGCTTCGATTAATGTAATCTTATGCAAATTTCCTCATCATATTCTGAAATTCTTTCTTCGCTTTCTATTTTATCTTCCCACTTTCTTATAATGCCTTTCAGGTTATCAGATGAAGATGAGTATGGGAAGATGTTGCACATTCTCTTCCGACAGGTTTAGACAGGGTAGGACTATAGCTGAAACGTCAGTACTGAATAAATTAACAGTTATAACTGATAAGGATAAGATTTCCTTATTTAACCCTGGCCTCCCTTTGAAGTTCAGGAACAAGAAAAGTGAGTGAATGAACGAATAGTGATAAGGCGAACGTATTAAATTCGTCACATATTTTCCCCAAAATAACCAAAAAAGCAGTGAACAGGAGCAGAAGGAACGGGTTTGCTTACTATTAAGTAATCCGAACAAAGGAATGCGAGCACTCTCAACTAAATAAAAACAGCAGAGAGGTATTAAGTTAAAAAAAACTTTGCAACGGAAAATTTAAAGAAAATTCTTTTCATCAAAATCTAATTGATTAATGAGTAGCTCAGCAACTGAATATTGAGAAGTATGATATAGTATAAGTATAATATAAAGTATGATCTAAATCATAGTGATAATCAGTGACTTACAAAAACTACAGTTATCCGAGTTAACGGGAGCCGAATTCTACAAATTTTATATCATACAAGGTAAATCATTAAAATCATTTTAAATTATTATCCTTCATATTTATTTTTAACTGGAGTTAGTGAGATGTGGATTATGGAATGACTGACGACGAGTTGACTCATTTCCCTCCCAAGTATTCTACCGCCCACCAAAACTCCCTCCCGTATCTTACTCTAATCCAGAAATGCAGTCAAAGTACAAAGTGCAAATTTCACTCCCAAGTTAGGGTTAGCAATATACTTTGAAAATTCTCGGCAGAAACTTTGCTTGAGTTCTCAGTATTGCTTTCCATATTGAAACGGGCAGAAAATTTGCTGAATTTTGCTCTTTGCTCTAACTTCACAGAGGTCATGCGGAAATTTTTAAAAAAATAAACGATAAATTGTATTTGTTGTTTAGGAGAAAATGGCAAAGTCTAGGTCTAGCATATCTGGATCCTCAAGTTCTAGTAACTCTCAGCGGTCTCTTCGGGTTTTAAACCCTCTGTCTAGGAATCAAAAATACAATCGGAGAAGTCCACCTAACAAGAAAAATAAAGTGCTTCAATGTCCAGTTTGTGGACAGTGGAGAAAAGGCGGACTAAAATGCTATAAGGACCACATGCAGCTTTGTCATAAACTAATTAACATATACACATGTTCCATGCGGTAATAATTTTATTTTGAATGATCCCGAATATTTTAAGTATAATTTTACCTAATTACCTTCTGCTAGTTTCAGACAATTTAATTTTACCCTATACTCACTCTCTATTCATTGAATCTATTATTATTATTTCAATTACAGATATTGCGATAAATTTTATGCGAGCAAAAGAAGCGCCGTGAGACACGAAAAAACCTGCAAATTTGTGCCTGTGGAAGAAAGAAAATTCCTGAAACCGGAAATACTAAATATCATGCCGAAAAGATGCCCCTGCATAAAAATTAAGCCTAAATCCAGAGCAGCTATAGCAAATTTGCCTCAACGCTTCCGGAACAACTGGAGTACGTTTTTTTTTCTTTTTATTAAAAAATATCCTGCATATATTATGTCTGTGCTGTGTCTGCTAATCTAGTTTTTATCACATTTCATCTCACTGCTATTTATTGTGCATACAGCTGCAAACTAAAATATACTTGACGCGGAATTAGCTAAATTAAAAAGGACAATGCAAGCAATATATTTAAAAATTAGGTATCCTTTTCAAATTTTGAATACTAGCGGCAATTGAATAAAAAAGACGTTTCCAAAATCAACAAATTTAGGAAACTTTTGCAAACCAAGCTGTCACTTCTTACCCCATAAAAATGAAGTCAATGCATGAATTTCGCAAAACCAAAATTATGGAAATTAAGAGAAAGAAATAGATCACGCTGAGGAAATAAAATTCACACATCAGCGTAAACCTAATTTTTAAATTCAATTTTAAGGTGACGCAAATAAAAAAGAAATAGAAAGGAAATTATTGTAAGATATAGAAGCTATTTAATCGTTGACAATATTTCCGAGATATGCATTAGATAGTACCGCTCCTACTAAAATCCATACAGCAGAAAAAGAGTCCTCGGCAAGTTTCAAATAAAAAGATATTATTTTTTATTCAAAAAAATAGGAATCGAAGTTACAAAATTCAGCAATGGAAGAGAAACATGGACAGTGTTTGACGGGTGTGGGAAAAAAATACAAGAGTTCCACCCCTTTAACAAAATTCCGACAAGTTCCTCTACAATGATGTCCACAGAAATTATTCATGTACCCCACTTCGTTTTCTATAAGGAAGAATATGGTCGATTCTTAAGACTATGTTCAATTAAAGATATTGTAACCGGTCGAGCAACCGACGCAGATTTTGTCAGTCTCTCCTGCCGACGATTACTGGAAAATAAAGACGGAATTTATTTTCTTCCGCCGTCTTTCCACCAGACTCGTCCTCATGCCGTTACCGCTGAACACGATCTCATCCCCGATTTGACACTACAGCAATGGAAAGCAAAAACAATCTTCAATATCCAAACAAATCAGTACAGTTCGAGACGAATTCCTCACGCTACTCTAAGTGTAATAGAAATTACTGATGAGGGGGCGGATATACACCTACTAGATTCATTAGCTAAATGCCGCCATGCAAACCAAACTCAAATGGAAGAGAAGCATCACCAAGAAATTTTACAGGTTTTGACGAAAAAAAAATTTGAGTTTGACGGCCTGACCGAACCGCTAAGTGCCAGATTTTTCCGATACCCTAAAATAGCTCAGCAAGAAAAAGATAGCATGGACTGTGCTCTATATGTGATATTCTACGTATATAAAATATTGCAATATTATAAGCCGATTGAACGAATAGATCGTCCTGAGATCAGGGATATAATTAAAACGATCCCAAAACAGACGAAAATTGATAATGAACTCATTACCCAGTTGAGAGGTCGATTAATAACGGACTTTCTCATATTAGCTAAAAATCAGCCACCTTCAACTCTTTCCAATTTTGCCTCAAATTAATATTTAAGCTGTCTTTTCAAAACTGAAAATTTTTCATGAGGTGGGTTGTATTAAGTTGTTAAGTTAAGTTAAGTTAATTTTAGTTGTTTCCGTTCCACTGTAAAATCCCGAGCTACGAAGTAGATTAAACCACGTGATACATTTACGCAAATACTTTTTTATTGTTTTAGTTTACTGTTAGCTACCAAAAATAATGTATTAATAAATAAGCTGATTATCAAAATACTTTACAAAGCATTGCAACCAGACTACTTTTACTTGTACTTTTCATTTACTAATAAACATCTATTGAGCTTATTTACATTGCCAAGAAACTCTCAATTTTACTTAAGTTACTTAAATATAGCTTAAATATACTTAAATATGGCTCCTCTCCTCCTCTTTAAGTGAGACATTAGTGGTTTCAATCATTTCATCAATGCCATTCCGCTACACGGGTGGACAAACTGGAGCTACGAAATAGTCACAAAGTGTTTGCTCACCAAGCCAGACAACTCACACTTAATCAAATTACGCTGTATTGAAATGAGTTCCGAAACTTTACATTTCGCAATCACGTCATTATTTTTTAACTTGACAAATGGAACTTTCCCGAATCCGAAAATTTATACTGCGGAAAACGACCTACTTGTTATTAACAAGCAGCAGCAAGCTTGTTTCCTGTAACAGTGTACAGGAAACAAGCTATGTTATCTTTATGTTATCTTTATGGAAAAATCATTCCGGAAATTATTTTGATTTTAGCGGAATCTCTCCTGACTAAAGTGCCCATTGTTTTGTGAGCATCACTAATTTTATGGGTGCAGACATTGCTGTCTTCAGTATCCCCGTTTCTAAATCGACATCCTACGGTAGCCATCACATAGGATAAGCTGCACATGAACAATATTTACTCTCACTTGGCCTGGATTTTAAAACAGAAGGGCTATTATGGACTTGAGTTCTCCCGAACTTGCCTAAATTACAATGAAACTTTCACTGCAAAGCGGATTATGCATTTAAATACCTGCTCAAAATATAATTTGTTCTCGTTTCTTTCCCGATCTAGATTTTGGAGTCGTGAGCACTATTTAGAAATCCTTTCGCCACTTTCTATTTCTCAATTCAGGCAGTTCAAGTTATTCCTTGGATTTTTTAAGATTCACCAAAATTTGCACAAACTAGCCAGCCAGTCCTATTTACTTTATCCGAACATTTGGCAAAATATCTTCAACTGTGCGCAGGGTCACTGACAAGATACTACTTAATGTTAGCAGAGTACCTGTAGTAAAACTGTTCATATTTTCGGGAGGCTGGGAACAATCATAATTCCGGAATTTTGAAGATTCCGCAGTTGATTCTGTAATGTCTAGTAACGCAATACAAACCACAAATTTTTAAATTGCTTATTTAACGATTGACGATTCGAATTCGGAAATAATTTCGTTTCAGAATATAAACTGGTTTTGCACTGACTCCGTTGTGGAAACTCGACCTTCATATTTTTGTACTACGAATTCAGCAAAATTGCTTGATCACAAAACTACTCAACAGTACGCCATATATTTGTATTCCAAGCTAAAAATCGCTGACATACTATATCAATTTGGAGCAGACCGTAATAAAAAAAGCAATTTCCCCGAATTTCGGAAATTTTAACCAACTTTATCTACAGCAAACTCTTCATTTTTGAGGAAACTGTAGGATCTGTCATGAAAAATTGGAGCTTCGTGAATGCCCCTCTAGTTGCTCCAAATGGAGTGTCAATGTGGTGCAGTAAGAACTCCGCGCAAACGCCAAGCGGTTGTACTAACCTAACTGAAATTATTTCTATGGAAACAGACAGACATTCTATCAGATTCCACTTAAGGTGCCAGATTTTCACAGAGCATTTCAGGTCGTGACCTGTGACCATAGAGGAATGCAGTCCATTGCATTTGCGGAGCTCATAAATGTTTTCGATTTCTGGATATGGCTTACTACCACTTTCACCGCACTCGTCCTCAGTGTTTACCACGTAGAGTGTATTCTCCACGCGATAGCTATAGGAAAGTCCGGACAACAACTCCGTAAGCTACAAAAAGGGGAGCTCCTCCGAGCAAAAAATAGCTGCTTTAGGAGCTCCTAGTCGTATTCTCTTATCAAAACAGCTTACTCTTCTAGCTACCCATTAATTTTCCGTAAGCTGAGCAGTGATGAGGCTCAAGCGGTTTCAAGTGACGTAATGCGCCTGATTTGGTATGCGTGCAGTGTGCAGAGTGCGCGACACATGCGATAACTTTTCAACGAAAGAATTGAACGGGTACTGGATATCAATCCTTTTACATACAAAGTAATCGATCTGGTGTAATTAGCAACCGACTAGACAACTTTTTGTAGAAGCTTTAATGCTGAAATGCGCAAAGCAGGTGCCGTAGTAGAGAAATCCTGAAAACTGCTACTTTGCGAATTTGTAATTTCTTGGACTCCATTTGATATACTTCGTTGGAAAGATCCAATATAAAATTGCAACTGTGCGTCGGGACATCAGCAATCTAAAAACGAGGGCACGCTTGGAAGGAACTGTGAGCCCATCGGATGGAGTGTGTGGCTAGCACTGTTGCTAGCCAGCGTTGCAATTTCAGCAATTTATGTTCTGAATGCGATATTCATTGAAAATAATTTTACTTTCTGTGGCCACGTATTTAGGTAGTGGGTGGACATTCTACGTCTTTTGCTTGAGCAAGGAATTTCCTCCTCGATGGGAAACCATTTTACATTGATTTTTGCTTGGACATCGCTTGCATTTGTGCTCGCGTATAGGTATAGAGAAAATATTTTCTCTGCGCTGTTATCGACACCAAAGCCAATTTGCTCCGTCCTCACGCCAATCTCCTGGACAGTAATATGCTTGTTGGTAGCATAGGTGTCTGCACTAAATATGACAATCGTGGAAACGTGCATGTTTACTCTTGATTTGACGACAATTTAATTCCAGAAATTGCTGAGCCAAAGCTCAGAAAAATTCTGGAAAAGCTTAAGAAAAAAGTGGTTTGGTTCGCAACAGCAAATTACAAAGAGAACTGGCCACAACTTTAGAAGTGGCAAGCTCAGTTTAATGGAGGGCCGCTCTCTAAGCTTCCAGAGGAAATTTTAATTATTTTTGGTGAGGACGTTCACTCAGGGTATGTGCGCACTATGACATTGTTTCCGAAAATGTGGGTTTCGGATAGCATCTCAGTTCCTCTCTTGGGAAAAGAGTTGTGCGTGTACTCCACTCAGAATAATCGCTTTCCTCTGTTCTATCGGGGATTTTCTCAAGTTGATAATTCGGGATTGGCAGGAAGGTGGGGAAAATGGATTAGCCAATTAACGAAGGCATACGCGGCTTTGATTTTGGAGAAGGTCAAACAAAACAGTATAAATGTTAATAGGAGGAAGATTATTTGAAGTGGAATGCGGAAACAAAATCACTTTACACTATTGTGGAAAATTCTAGTAAATACTTAAAGTATGTTTGTGCAGCCTACGGAATGTTTGGAGTACAAATTGCGGTGTCCTTATGGACGGCGTTGAATCCCCACTCTAACTTGATTAACGCCGTTTTTGCTGTTTTGTTTCTTTTCGCAGCCTATGCTATAGCCGGAACCGCTAATATGTTGCTAAATTAGTCAGAAGATCTAATATTTGGTCTTTATCGACTGAAAAATCTGCTTAATAAAAACGGTAACCGGATAAGTTTTTCTACAAATAAAATTAACAGTTTGCGTTTGCAATCTTAATTCCGTAATGTCGCTCTTTTTATATAGATTATTTAAAAGCTGGAACGAGCAGGAATTATCCAGCAAATGGAAACGGATCAGCATTGTTTTTAGCTATCACTATCAGATTCGATTTCCACTTTCGTCTATTTTTCTGCAACCTGCTGTAATTTTTGTTGCCATTGCCAACAAGGATGTATTTTACTTTTTGGGTGCGGTAATAATTGAGGAGTATCACACTGGAAATATTCCTGAAGCTATTTTAAATGTGGCAATATTTGCATTTCGAGTTATGCTCATTTCAGGATGTCTAACTGAAAGCTGCAGAACTTGGGCGTACGCCTTAGAAATATCCTGTGCTTGGCTTGAAGGTCAATATATATTTTTCATTCTAAATAGCAATTAAATGAGCAAAGCAAAAGGAAATTATTTCAACCGCAGTTTTATTTCACTCATAATCTGATTCATTATTCCTTACAAGCTAAAAAAATAATTGACATTCGCATCTGAAAAAATTTAAAATTAGAAGGCAATCTTGGCCTCAAATGAGTATTATATCGACAGACATTAAATTAAAAATTTACGTGCCAGAGAATCAGCATATTTATAATATTTACAATTAATTAAGTTAGGGTCATTGGTTGTGGACTTGGCAGCAGTTTTTTTAGCTCCGTAATTGTGGCAGGAGACTGCTGCATTTCCTGTGCCAATTCCAGTGGCGTAAGCCCTTTTTTGTTGAGAGCAGTTGGATTTGTTCCGTGGCGAAGAAGTAACTTCACTTTTTCTACAATCTCGATATTCATTGATGTTAATTTCTTTGGTGTTATTTTTCTAATCATTGTGCAGTGCAGAGCATTTTCACCATCGTCATCAACCGCGTTCACACTCACTTCTCCCAGACTAAGTAAGTACTCCAGTGCGTCCCGCGTTCCGCACTGTGCTGCTATTGTAATTATTGTGGAGTTGGAATTATCCACAAGTTTCCAGTTCGCTTTACGCTTCTTAACAAGTTCCTGTATGTAGTTTACGTCCCTCTTTTTATTCCTCACTGCAACCATGAGAGCCGACCATCCATCTTTATCTACCGCGTTTATCTCAACTCCTTTTTCCTTCAGAAATTTTGTCATTTGGATCAGAGAGCGACTGCCTTCTTGGGCGACTTGGTGAAGCAAAGTTTCTCCATCTTTTGACACACATTTAACGTCCACGCCTAAATTTATTAATTCTTGAAACAATTTGACCTTACAATAATCAGTTTCAACTAAATAGAACAGAATATTCCTTCCTTTTTCGTCTACAGTGTTAAGATCCACACCATTTGAGTGAAGAAAATTGAAGGTGGTCTCCTTTATTTCAACATACTTAACGGAGCTCTGCAGTAAAGTATTCTTGTCAGCACCAAACTTCAAGTTGAACAAGCCAGAATGTCCCTTGTTCAACAAGTAAACCAGGAAATCGTGGAACTCCGTCGAATTTAGAGTTGTTTTCTGAAGCAACCAAGAGAGGAACGGCTCTCCGTCTGAATCCATACTGTAAACATCACTTCCATTGTTAATAAGACATTTCGCAACAGCTATCAGTTTGTTTCCCGGAAAAGCTTTCATGGCCGCTAGAAGAGCACTATTTCCGTCCCTATTCTTCTCGTTGATTACTTCTTTGCTGACAGTCTCTGCAACCTTCTTCACATTGCCGACAATTCCACTTGTAATTGCAGTAAATAATTCTTTGCTTTGATTTCCTTTTGGAGTCGAAACTGCTGCGGATGTCCCTGAATTTTCTATTTCTTTGCCCAGCTGAACCATTTTTTCACAAAACTTCTTCAGTTGAGCTTGCTCCAACTTTTCTCTTTCGAGCTCGTTTCTTAGGCGAAAATTTTCAGCTTTTGTTTCCCTCAGCTCTACTCGAGTTGCCTCCAATTCCTGCAAAACGGCTGCGAAAGCTCCTTCCTCCGCACCGTTACTGCTCATACTGTTGTCAGTATGGTTTGCCATTTTGCTAATTGTCGTAAAATTCCGGATTCAGTTTAACTTTGATTATGTGGACAAGCTGGGATGGTTATGTTAAGGGTACGATTTCCACTTTTCCTAATCTTTGTATTTCTTAAAAGTCTTAAAATCTACACAAACAACAGCCCGATTTCGCAAATTTACAACCCGTATAGAAGCTGCAAATTCGGTTAGCCGCTAACAGCTAAATCAGCCGGAGTATTGCTAATAGTTTTGCGTAGGAAAAATCAAATAATTTCTAAATTCCAAAAAAAAATATTTTCCGCTCATGAAAAATTTTAATTATCTGCTCAGTGTACTCGAGAAAGTAGGCTGTAGCAAAGTGGCTTATCATTACTCAATGCTCTGCCACTTCATTCTATTTGTCAGGTACTTAAGCATAGGCAACAGAAAAAAGGAGCCCAAAAGGAAAAGAATGATACTGTGGATAAGACTGTGCATCCTACACAGGTTCAGTCAAAATTATTTGGACATGATGATGCTGCAAAACAGTAATGCAGGAATGGCTAAAATTAGATGTTTTTTGTTTTGTTGCCGTTCCTAGGTGTTGAAGGCCGTTAAGCAGATAGCAGACAACTCTGCCTGACAGCTATTCGTTTCAGCTCTCACAAATACTGAATTTTTCTCCTCATACCTAAAACATGCATGACGCAATTTTTCAACAAAAAGAGGGTAACTGGAGGATAGGGTACTGCTAAGTAAAACTTTGGACTTCTTTTTCGGCATTCTGTGGAATTAGTACAACGACGATACTAATAAGCTACTTCAAGCAGACCAGACTTCTCGTACAAAGAGAAAAAAAATATTTTTGGGAAGAAGACAATGTAAAATTGAATTTAATGAACACAATAAGAACTTCCTGGTTTGTGATTGTTTTGCAGGTAGATGGATTCTTTCATGCTTGAAATTTTTCGTGGTCCAAAAGCTCAAAATTATTTCTTTATGAACAGGATACTTTTGTAGCTGCAAAACAAGTTAGTTTTTGTCTACTAGACAACTTCATAGGTATTCTGGGAAAAAATCTCCATTCTAACAGATAATCCTCTTATGAGTCCAAAATAAATTCAGTAAACTGGAAATGCGCAGAGAAGATTGACGACGGACTACGGAAAATATTCTCACTGCCACAATCTTAGATTAATTCATTTTATTGACAAGTCCAACGAACAGCAATATTAATTATCCCATTTCAATAAGTGTTCTCACCTCACCTCAAAAAAGGTTCATGTTCAAATTTGTATACTACTTGTAATTTATGCATTTTTCAGGAGGAAATTGCTGCCCTCAACCTTGCCAAGTTCCGCAAGGCTCAGCAGGATATGGCAGGTGCTGAGGAGCGCTCCGAAGACGCCGAGCAAGCTTTGAGGAGCAATGTTCGTTCTGCTGGACGAGCTGGCTCTGCCTCCCGAGTTGTGTCTAAAGCAAAGCACCCCTCTTACATAATGTCTGTATTACTATTACTCACTTCCTCACAAACGTATTTGATTTCATTTTAATTGACTTGTAACTCGTACGACAAAAAATTTTATTACGACTACTAATTATCAATTTTAATTCGGATTTACTCCTTTCAGCCTCGCATTCTAAAAAGCAATTAAATGAGCAAAGCAAAGCGAACTTATTTAACACCACAGTTTTATTTCATCCATAAATCACTACAAAAGCAATTATTACTGCTGTAGCCAATTGCAAATTCTACTAAAATAATTAAATACGCAAGGCAGACCCCAACTCCAAGTAACACAATGGTCCCTGAAATGTCGTGTTCTGCATAATTTTGGCTTCCACATGTTGCTGATTCCTCATCCGCAAACCACTTTTTTTCAGGGGACAAGTTCTCACGATCCATAAAAAGCTTTTGGATGGCGTCCACCTACTTCTCATAAATACCTGATTCCTTGCATATCGCCAATCGCTTTAGAAAAGGAGCTGGCTCTGAGCCACTTACTCTAGTGAAGTGTGTCTGCTGCAGGTATCCTGTAGTGCTCATGTACATCTTCATTTTGAAAATTGTTCTCACCTCCCCCGTCGCTTTTGCCGTTGGCAACAGTACACCCACTTTCTCTTTCGCACATTGCCCCAAATACTTTTCCAGTATTTCATTTCCTCATTTCCGTAAACAGCCACAAATTTCTTGCCTTCATTCCACATCATTTCATAATCCTCTTCTTTCATAAGAGACCACCCCAGATTTTCACTTTTGTACGTGGCAACTGCAGTTAGTGACACTTCCAGATACGGAAGAATTTTTGTTGCGCTAACGACCATTTCAATGGTCTCCAACTCAGAGTTGGACTCGTACAAAGGTTTGGATCCGCCAAGTCTCCACTTTGCCGCCATTGTGAGCTCTACATTTCCGCCGTGGAGAACATTAATGAAATCCCAAAAACTTTAATAGCTGTTGGAGAAGTGTGTGGCATTGTCGTCGAGCAGCTGCTGAAACATTTCGTATGGCAATGACTTCCTCACCAGAATCATGTTGAACACGTTGGAGCTCTTATAGCCACTGCTGAGGAGGATACCCACCTCTACTGCTGAGGAAGAAAAGTTCCGAGGAGACTGCGCGTCGCAGTGGAATCTACAAATACCGGAAACAAGTTTCCTTGGTCGACCAAAAATCCAGTACTGATAGAATTTTATCGAATGGAGAGTAATGCCGCTCCCAAATTTAACCGAACTCCATTTCTTCTCGGGGAATGAGAAAAGGAACGGACCACGTTCAAGCAAACGACTGCTGCGGCTAGGGCGAGCCACACGAACTTGTCATAGGCACTTATCAGTTCCTCACACGCCTCCACCCTCCGCGCTCCGCTTCAATTCCTCTTATGGACCAGGTCGCAATCTTTAGAATGCGTTTAGTCTTATATAGTCAAGTAATTGAATTCAGGGGCTGTCCAAGCACTTACAAGACACTGGCTTAATTGACTTGCCTAGTGCATAGTCCATCTGCTTGTATCCTTCGATTTATTTAATCGTATGCAAATTTCCTCTTCATATTCCGAAATTCTTTCTTCGCTTTCTTTTTTATCTCCCACTATCTTGTAATGCCTTTCAGGTTAGCAGAAGAAAGTATGGGAAGGTATTGCACATTCTCTTCCGACAGGTTTAGACAGGGTAGGATTTGATAAGCCGAAACGTCAGAACTGAATAAATTAAGTGTTATCACTGACTAGGATAGGATTTTGATAGGATGGTCTCCCTTTGAAGTTCAGGAAACAGAACAGAGTGCAAGTGTGGGTGAGCTAATGAACAGTGATAAGGTGAACGTACTAAAATCGTCACACATTTTCCCAAAATAACCAAGAAAACAGTGAACGGCAGCAGAAGGGTCGGGTTCGCTTACTATTAAAAAAGTCAGACAAAGAAAAGTGAGCACTCACAACTATATAAAAGCAGCCGAGAGCTATTAAGTTAAAAAAAACCTTTGGAACGGAAAGGGTGATTTAATTGAAAATTTAATTGATTCATGAGTGGCTCCAGCAACAGACTATTAAGAAGGAAGCCTTCTGTGAAATTTGATCTAAATTATAATTATAATCAGTGAGTTTAAAGTCATCCGAGTAAGTAAGTAATTCCTTAAAGTCATAAGAGTTATCCGAGTTAAAAGGCGCCGGTAATTTCAATCACGGTAAGTCATTAAAATCATTTTAATTAGTATCCTTCATATTTATTTGTTATTTTTAACTGGAGTTAGTGAGATGTGGATTATGGAATGAGTGACGACGAACCTTTTAATGTTTAGTTAACTTATTTTTTGGTTTTGATACATAATAATTTTAATGCGGTTAGAACGAGGACGACGGTAGCAATGGCAAGGAGTTATAAATGATTATAAATGATTATAATGCAAAATTTTTCCTTTTTTCAAACAGTATCTACTTTCTACTCTCGAGAGGACAATAACAATCCAAAGGAAGGATTTATTTTAAAGTAAGGAATATAAATGTTTTATTTATTTTTAATTTGAGAAGATAGTAAATGATGCCAGTAGTTAGTGCGTTAATGGGAAAACTTTTTCTTCCTCTCTTGCTTTCTTCCGGAATACTTCCTCCCAAACACTTTCTCTCCCTCCTCATTTCTCTTCCTAGAATTTTCCCTTCCTGGTAATTTCTTTCCTAAAAACTCTCTCTCCTTACTCATTTCACTACCAACTGCTTTATCGCCCACGACAACTCCCTCCCAAGCATTTTCCCTTCCGTTCCAAGCACCTTAGGGAACATCCATAAAGTAGCTAACGCCTAAAATCTCAAAAATCGGAGGCACCCCCCCTATGTAACGCTATTTTTAACATTGGCGTAAATGGAGGATCCAAGAGGGGGTGACCCCCCTTCAGGCGTTAGCTACTTTATGGATGTTCCCTTACTCCGCTCCAAAAATACAGTCAGAGTACAAAGAGCAAATTTCACTCCCAAGTTAGCGTCAGCAATACAAATTTGTTTAATTTGAAAATCGTTGGCAGAAACTTCGCTTTGTTCTCGAGAAGTCTCGTAGCTTACGCGCGCATACCTTTGTTGCAAAAATGAGTTTATTTATTTAGACAACACGTTTGTTTCTATGCACATACTGCTTTATGATTTGTGACTGCGCCGCCGCAGCGTAAAAAACATCATTTCTATAATATAGAAAATGCTTCAATAAATTAGTATTTTATTGAAGCGTGCAGCGTGCAGCAAAATTGGATTTTGCTCTTTGCTCTAACTTCACAGAGGTCATACGATAATTTAAAGAAAATTAAATGATAAATTGTATTTGTTAATTAGGAAACAAAATGACAAAAACATCTTCAAGCTCGTTTAGCTCAACTCCATCACTGCGACTCCTGAATCCGCTGTCTCGACATCGCAAGTATAAGCAAAGAAGCCCGCCTAATAAGAAAAATGTAGTGTTGCGGTGCCCAACATGTGGAGATTGGAAACGAGGTGGAATGAAGCGATATAAGGAGCACATGCAGCTGTGTCATGGACTAATAGATATTTATCCATGTTCCATCAAGTAATAATTTTATTTTGAATGATCCCGAATATTTAAGTATAATTTACCTTCTGCAATTTTCAGACAATTTAATTTTACCTTATACTCACTACCTGATCTATTCATTCATTCTATTACTATTATTTCAATTAGGCATGATACTTTAATGACGTCATCAAAAAATCGGGATTTTCGGACCCCCTCCCCCATGTCATCAAAGTGTCATCATTGAGGCAAACCCCCCTCCCCCTATGTCATCGTCAGCATACATGTACAATCGATGCCTAATACCTATATATCATACCGTATCTTAAAATAATTACGTTTTTTTAAAAAAGTCCGTTATATTATGGTTTAAATTATTGTTGAAGCTAGACTGACCCATTGCCAATTAATATATCAACGCATGTTGTAATGTTAACACTGCGGTATGAATGATTGAGGGTTGTAAGTATAAACGTACCGGGAGGGTTCTGTACTCAACTTATCAACGGCTAATTTCTAAATGAAATTAAAATTCGCAAAAACTATAACTATAACTAATCACTGCAACTCCATCAATATCTCCTTATATTATAAAATATAACTCACCGTATTTATCTATTTATATTGTTATACTAATTTTATCAATTTTTGATGCATTACGGAAAACTAAATTAAGTTAAATTCGATGATAACGTCATATTTTGGACAGACCCCCCACCCCCTATGTCATCTTCTGCCATCATTCTGCCAGACCCCCCACCCCCCTACCTTGATGACGTCATTAAAGTATCAAGCCTTACAGAAACTGCAAAAAGTTTTACGCGAGTAAGAGGAGTGCTGTGAGGCACGAGAAAACTTGCCAACTTGTTCCAGTACAAGAAACAAAACTGTTAAGACCCGAAATAGTATGCCAAATGCCAAAAAGGTGCCCCTGTATCAAATTCAAGCCTAAGTCCAAAGCTGCTCTCGCAAAGTTTCCCGAACGCTTTCGAAGAAACTGGGGTACGTATTTTTTCTTTTTATTAAAAAATATCTTTCATATCTGTCTACGCTGTGTCTGCTTTTTATCATATTTCATCTCACTGCTATTTATTGTGCATACAGCTGTAAACTAAAATATATTTGACGCGGAAATTCCGCGGCGGAATCAGCTAAATTGAAAAGCGCAATGCAAACAATATGTTTAAAAATTAGGTATCCTTTTCAAATTTTGAATACAAGACCATGCCTTCCTTATTTTCGTCATGGAAATTCTACGCTACGTTCCCGCGTGATGAAACTACCCACAAAATTGCATACTAATGAGAAGGGTAGGTCTTCAGCTTTTATTTTGCTTTCGCCAAACACACCGGAAGTAAACTGCTCCAAATTCTGTGAGAAGAGAGGAAAAAAATGGAGTCTTTGTCCACAGCAAAGATTACATACCAGGCAATATATTAGGCTCCTGTCTTTTGGTTGTAATTAAGTTTTGTAATTTTAAGCAGCAATTCAATAAAAAAGACGTTTCCAAAATCAACAAATTTTGGAAACTTGCAAATCAAGCTGTCAATTCTTACCCCATAAAATGAAGTCAATGCATGGATTTCGCAAAACCAAAATTATGAAAAAACAGAGGTCACACTGAGGAAATAAACTTCACATATCAGCGAAAACCTAATTTTTAAATTCAATTTCAAAGTGACGGAAATAAAAAAGGAAATAAAGAGGAAATTATTTTAAGATATAGAAGCTATTAAGTCGTTGACAGTGACAGTATTTCCCATGTATGCATTAGACAGTACCACTCCTACCAGAATTCATACAGCAGAAATAGAGTCGTCGATTTTATAATAAAAAGGATTTTTTTATTCTGAAAAATAGATATCGAAATTATAAAATTCAACGATGGAGCACAAAGATGGAAAGTTTACGACGGGTGCGGTTACAAAATACAAGATTTTAATCCCCTGAACAAAATTCCAACATCTTTTTCTACACTAATGTCCACAGAACATATTCAATCTCCACATTTCGTTTTTTATAAGGAAGAGGATGGCCGATTCCTACGATTATGTTCGATAAAAAATATCTTGACGGGTGGGACAACCGACATTGACTATGTCAGCCTATCCTGTCGACGATTACTAGCAAATAGAACTGGAATATATTTTCTCCCGCCGTCGTTCCACCAGACCCGACCTAACACAGTTTGGACGGAACACGATCTCAATCCAAAATTCACACTCGAGGAATGGAAACGTAAAACTATTTTAAACATTCAAGCAAACAAGTACAGCCATAGAGGCATTCCGCATGCCGTTTTAAGTGTAATTGAGCTTACGGATACCGGAGCAGACATACACATACTGGATTCATCAGTCAAATTTCGCCATGAAAATCAAACTCAAATGGAAGTGAAGCACCATCAGGAAATCTTACAGGTTTTGACGGGGAAAGAATTCAAGTTTGACGGAGGCAGCGAGGAGCTAAGTGCCCGAATTTTCCGCTACGAAAAAATTGCTCAGCAAGAGGATGGTAGCATGGACTGTGCTCTTTTCGTGATGTTTTATGTTTATAAAATATTACAAGATTTTGTCCCAATTGGTGAGCGAAAAGAAGGACGTCCTACTCTCAGGGAAATTATTACAATGATCCCAGAAAAGAAAAAAATTGATGATGAACTCATTTTTAATTTAAGAGGCAGACTAGTCACTGACTTCCTATTTTTAGCTAAAAACCAGCCGCCTGCAATGCATTGTAATGCTTTTGTCGGATAACTGCACCGACTATAGTACATATTATGTTAGTTAGCTGTTTTTCAAAACTGAAAATTTATTATGCGGCGAGTTGTGTTTAGTTTCCGTGACACTGTAAAATCCCGAGCTACGAAGTAAACTAGACCACGTGATAGTTAATTGCATTTACGCAAATTCTTTTTGATTGTTAATAGTTTACTGTAAGCATATCAAAACAACTTTACAACCAGATGTACTTTTCATTTACTAATAAACTGTCCTTGAGCTTGTTTACGTTGTCAAGAAACTCTTAATTTTACTTAAGTTACTTAAATATAGCTTCTCCCGCTAGGCTCCCCTCCTCCCCTTTAAGTGAGACATTACGCTTTTGTCAAGATTAGAGCTCTCACAGGGCTGTGGGAAAGTTGTAACAAAGTTGTGGCTTATCATTTCTCCAATGCCATTCCGCTACACGTGTGAATAAAAAGGAGCTACGAAATAATGGCAAAATGTTTGCTCACCAAGCCAGACAACTCACACTCAATCTAATTACGTTATATTGAAATGAGTTTCGAAATCACGCCATTAATTATTAACTTGACAAATGGAATTTTCACGAATCCGAAAATTTTTACTGCAGAAACGACTTAATTGTTAGCAGTGTACAGGAAAGTTTGTTTTCTTTATGGAAAAATCATTCAGGAAATTATTTTGATTTTAGCAGAATCTCTCCTGACGAAAGTGCCATTGTTTTGTGAGCATCACTAATTTTATGGGTGCAGACATTGCTGTCTTCAGTATCCCCGTTCTAAATCGACATCCTACGGTAGCCATCACATAGGATAAGCTGCACATGAACAATATTTACTCTCACTTGGCCTGGATTTTAAAACAGAAGGGTTATTCTGGCCTAAGGTTCTTTCGAACTTCCCTAAACTACAATGAAACTTTTTCCGCAAAACGGATTATGCATTTAAATACCTGCTCAAAATATAATTTGTTCTCGTTTCTTTCCCGATCCAGATTTTGGAGTCGTGAGCACCATTTAGAAATCCTTCCGCCACTTTCTATTTTTCAATTAAGGCAGTTCAAGTTATCCCTTGGATTACCAGTAGTAGAACTGTTCCTATTTTCGGGAGGCTGTGAAAAATCACAATTCCGGAATTTTGAAGATTCCGCAGTTGATTCTGTAATTTCTAGGAATGCAATACAAGCCACAAATTTTCAAATTGCTTATGTTACGATTGACGATTCGAATTCGGAAATAATTTCGTTTCAGAATATAAACTGGTTTTGCACTGACTATGAATCCGTTGCGGAAACTCGACCTTCAAAATTTTGTATTACGAATTCAGAAAAATTGCTTCATCACAAAGCTACTCAAAAGCACGCCATATAATTGTATTCCAAGCTAAAAATCGCTGACACACTAGATCAACTTGGAGTAGACCGTAATAAAAGAAGCAATCTCACCGAATTTTGGAGATTTTAACTGACTTTATCTACGCCAAACTCTTCATTTTTGAGAAAACTGTAGGATCTGTCATGAAAAATTGGAGCTTCATGAACGCTTCTCAACTTGCTCCAAATGGAGTGTCAATATTTTGCATTGATCCAAATTCGCATGGCTATCGGTACATATATGCTTGCTGGAATTATACTTCGGAGCGGTTACAAAAGCACAAACGTATACAACATGGTCCTTCCCAGGAAAAATCTTTTCTATGAGACATTTGAGAAATTATTTGAAGATGGTGTTAAAGTTTATTCAATCACCAACGACTTCGTCTGTAACACAGGAATGCTCGAAAGTTTTAATCTTTGTGCCATTAGGCAAATTTGCATTGGCAGAGTGCTCTCACCCATTTCGTTCTTTATAACCAGACGCAAGGAGGGCTAACCCAGAAGGTTTCGCTTATACTCTCCGATTTATGCTGCAATTGCAATGCAGCTCGTCTCCAGAAATGTGCATTCTAAAGATGCCATTGAGCAATTGGTTTTCAACAATACGAGAATTTACCCATCAGTAGGAAGAACGCTGTTAACTGCTATGGAGTGATCCTGCACCAAATATCCGAATTGGCGAACAAGCAGTACCGAAACGATGGCTCTAAGCGCTACTGTGCAGAAATACAAGGAACTGGAATCAAGGAAGCTAGGGCTGCGACGAGTAGCAAAATTTCTCGACTCGGCCTCGGCCGAGTAATGCCAGCCAAAAACTCAAACCACCGAGTACTCGTCCCACCCCTGTATACTAACGCAAAGATGTAATAATGTGTATATTTTTAAGTTAAATCTAAAATTTAAATTATCTGTAAAACAAATGCATAGCATACAAGAGTCTTTTTTCGAGGTTCGGCAAAAAAGTCGTTAGCTATGTTTACACCAATTTGAGTTAAGAATGATGAGAATAGGAGAGGCAGAATGGCTAAATAAACACTAAAAATTACAAAAAATACCCCTTCTATATTACCCACAGATGGAAATTTCACTAGCTCATGGCTCTCATTCAAAAGTGAGTCATTATAGAAATTTTCTTTACCGATGCAATTTTTAGAGTGCTCACCCACCACTCCAAAATTCCACTTTCTTTAAACTGTGCCAGTCTAATAAGAAACGGCGTTGGAAAAAGGCCAAGTACCGAAACCTGGAACTCCTTTTCGAAATAACTTTCCTTTCCAGCTCGTAGCGCCACTCCTTTCCCCCTACTTCTTTGCACCAATTTCTCAGCTTCTTTATTCCCCACAATTACAACCGTCTTGTCACACTCCATTAGGTGAACGTTCAGAATAGCTTTATCAATCTGGAGATATTTCTCCTTCACAAATACTCGGACGCTGTAGGAATCCGGTTTTGGAGGGTGAAATTTGTGAAAAAGTTTCAAATCGAGGAGTAGCTAAGCAAGAGGAGTCACCCATACAGGAAAAAACAGAGGGTCCATTTCAACACAGGCAGGATAAGGAAGGAAGCCACAATAAGCTGTTGACATACCAGAACTGTAGTATGTCGCTGTACAATATAGCCAGAGTGTAGCTATAAAAATAACACACTCCAGTTACTGTAAGAGAGTTCTTTTTGACAAGTACCTATACCGTTTATTGTACTAATCGCTGATCTTTTTTTATAAAATGGCTGACGATACGGTGACACTGACGCAGCTTTGGGATAGCATGACAAGTATGCACACGAAGCTGGATGGACTGCAGACAGATATGAAGAATATCAAGACTAGATTGGGCATTGTGGAAGATGATCAAAAAACTATAACTAAGAGGCTGGAAACGACAGAAGCTAGTAATGCAACATTGAAGGAGGATCTGTCCGCAACCAATAAAAACCAAACGAAGCTGAGTGAAGATCTGGATCGCCTACGGCGTGCGTCTAATGTTATGCTTTTTAACATTGCTGAAACTGAGGCTGGAACTAAACTAGCTCAACAGGTATTAGAGACAATACTGCCATCACACGTAGGTGCGTTTCTAATGAGGAGGATAGGCAATGATGAAGACATGACTCCAGATTCTCCTCCTAGGCCATTTTTAGTGGTGCTAAATAGTCCAGCTGAAAAAAGCATTGCGTTACAAAATCGCAACTTATTAGAAGGAGTTCCGCAATTTGATGGAATACGGGTGAAACCTGATCGAACAATGGCTCAAAGAGCTCAAACTCATCGATCTCCAATTGGAACTAGATCAGGGGGTCGCGGATCGTATAGGAATGGAAATGTAGGAAGTTTTGGGAAAAGAGGTGGAAGTAGTTCACGAGGTGGTTTAAGAGGAACATCAAGAGGCGGATATGGGAATGGGAGTCAAACCAGTAAACGCACACTTGAAGATACTTTGCCGAACGACCATGACCAAACTCAACCTCAACATGGAAAAAAGTTCCCTCGGTTCTCAGCTTCACAATCTCTCCCACGTGACGATGCTGAGCCTAGTGCTAAGTGACTCAAAAAGATCTCTGTTGTGCATCAAAATTTCAGATCTATTAGAAATAAGCTTCATGTGTTGTTAAATGTTTTGCAAAAATATAAATGTGACATTTTAGCGGCAACGGAGACGTGGTTAAATGGTGAAAACTTTCCGATTCCTAGTGGTTATAATATGGTTAGGTGTGACAGAGGCAGCCGAGGTGGTGGAGTTGCAGTATTCTTGGGAACTCACCTAAAGTATAGAGTTATCTCACTTGACCAATGTAAACGAAGGTTACCAACTAGCTTAGAAATTCTGTGTCTTTCTGTTCAATATGAATTTAATCGTTCTTTTGTTGTTTGCGTAATGTATAGAACAAAGCATTTGAAGAATGACTTGTGGAATTTAGGAAAGATTCTTCAGCACTTCATTACATTGGGCAAGCCTATAATTTTAGTTGGTGATATTAATATTAATCTTTTAAATACAAGTGATGCTTCGGAATTGTGCAATTTGTTAAATAAATATAGTATAATCAGTTGGTGCAAAAAGCAACAAGACAGGACAACTTGCTTGATGTTGTAATTGTTGATGAGTTGATGAAAGGCATGACCAAAAATGTTGATGTCATTGATGAAAATGTGTCAGATCACTTATTATTGTCCTGTCAGTTGGGGTTACAAACAAGGAAATTGTCTTACAAAAAAATTCCTGTAAAAGATTACAAAAATGCCGACTGGTTTTCTATTGCTAATAGTGTTAAGCTAGAATGTGAACAATTTACAAGCAATGTTGGCTGTTTGGACATGTACAATTTTATCTCTAAAACTGTTGCTCAGATATTTTACGACGGTATACCAGTGAAGATGATGCGATGTAAAGAGAAAGGTTTCAGATATGTTCTATCGGACAGGACCAAGCGGTTGAGTTTAATTAAGCAATATTATTATAGGAAATATCGCGAGAGTAAACAAGAGTGGTATAAATTGAAAATGAGAGAGTATTCAAAATTGATGAATGGTAGCTTGGCTAACGATGCAAGGTCGCAGTTGGATCTCGTGTGTAAAAATGATGGAGTGTGGAGTGCAATGAATTTGATAAATGTCACCTCTAAGAGAAATGAGAATGTTGCTTGTAATATAGACTGTAACTTAATTAATAAGTATTATGTTGAGATGGGTTTTCCGGATGGGAAACCAGTTGTTGATTCTCTTGCAGGATATGAGAGCTCTGCGGATATTCCTCGGTTTTCTGTTACTGATGTCTCCCAACAAGATGTATATTTGGCATGGAGAGGAATAAAAAAGAGAAACCGAAAGTCTTTGGATCCGACTGGCTTGTCAAGAATCTTTTTTGATACGTTTTTGCCCCTTCCACATTTTAATGAGACTGTGCTTAAGTTTTGTAATTTGTCTTTTAGAGAAAGTGTGATTCCTAAAGAACTGAAACTGAGTAAAGTTGTGCCGATACCTAAAGTGGAGGACGCCTCGTACCCAGAACATTTCAGGCCAGTGTCAATAAATCCAGTTCTCCTTTTACTACTTGAGAAAATATTTCTTAATAAACTGTGCAGGTACGTTAGTGAGTCGTCATTGCTTACAAAGTACCAGTTTGGATTTAGGAAGCATCACTCGACTGAACATGCCATGCTAGCTATGACGGATAAAATTAGGAAGACAGTAGACTCTGGGATGGTTTGTGTAGTAGTTTCAATTGATCT
>JAHZND010004681.1:0-20829 GCA_027744115.1 Acrocyrtus sp. NNG-2020 | reverse complement strand
AGTAAATGACACCCGAGAGTATGGAGTTCACGGGTACACAAACAACGAAGAGTCAATGCGCCCGTTTTTCTTGGCTCATGGACCAGCCTTCAAAACTAATTTTGATCACGCACCAATTAAAAATGTTGACATCGTTCCACTTCTCAGTCGGATTTTGGGGATACCCGAACCACCAAATAATGGCAGCATAGAAAGAGTTGCAGATATGATAAATCCCGTCCACATTTTATCTAATTATGAAAAAGTTATACAAATAGCTGAATAATGACAAATTTTTGATTTACTATTAGAAAAAAACAATTCAGTAACAATAAAGAGAGCATAATATGGAAATGACTATTTAAATGTGTTCAAGAAAGTAGAAAAAGTTAAAATTACTGTTAATTATAGGCGTCAGCTTTGAGCGCAATCCTAATTTTGCAACATATACACGATTAAATTGATGATTAGAGTATTTCATACAACTAAGACTGAGTAACTAAAACTTCTTTTGCATTTTCACTATTATAATTAACATTTTGATCTGCCCGCCTGTGCTGAGGTTTCGTGGGTGTCCTTCGCACGCAACACGTTGAAAATGCACTATCTCCCCTGCCAAAATTCTCGCCATCTTCAATACTTTGAGGCAGCTCCTTGTGGAGAGTTTCAGGGAGGAAGAGAGAGACAAATGAGGCAATCACGGCAACTCCCCCAAACACCACTGTGGGAATTCGCCTGTCCAGAGAGTCCTGGAATTTGGAAGTAATTGAGTTTAATAGATACGTCTATTAAAGCTATTGAGCTATTATAGGTTATAATAATTATGCAGTGAATTTTCCATAAATCGTGAGAAACTTGTCAAATTGGGTCTCACGAGAAGGAGCATTTGAGGTGCGAGCATGCCTCCAGTACGAGAGGCCATCGAGCATAGTCCTACCGCCGAATTCCTCACTACAGTCGGAAATAGTTCCGCAGTGTAATTGTACATTACGCAAAAGCATCCAGCCATCGCAACTTTGGCAATCATTGCAATGGACGTCACAACAAAACCTAAAATGCCAGAAATGTGCAGGATTTAACTTGACTTTTGCCTTTGTCCAAAATTAATATTATTCGTCCTACGTAAAAATTCATTATAAAACTAATTATTTTTTTACCTCTTGGAATAAATGTAGTAATTATGCACGCAACGCCTCCAGTTAGCAACAATGCCGAGTTTAGTGCTCTTCTGCCAGTTTTGTCGACTAACATCGCCACCAAAAAATGTCCAGGGAGGTCAGCAATAGAAACCAAGAAAAATACCAGATATGGATTGCCAGGGAGCACGCCTGTATTGAACGCCATTCCGTACAAACAAAGTGCAATGGAAAACCACAGGAACGCCATGCTAATTGCTCTGCAGCGAATAATTGGTTTTCTAAATAGATCACTGAGACCATAAGAGCGCACATTGTTCTGACAGCATTCTGAAGTGACTGCTGTCATTGGCGAGGAGCTGTTACTGTTGTCATCATAACTGTACTCAAACGGGACATTATTTAAGTGACATGCCTTTTTCACAATAATAATCACATCTGTGGTGCGTCCTTGACCCCACAGCCAGCGGATGGACTCGTCAATGAGCCTAACAAAAGGAGCAAACATACAATCGAGCTGATCACGTTATGCATTTCGCAAGGTTAAAATGGCACAGGTTTAATTTAACTAGATCCTGCAAGCTGTCGTGTGACTTGGACTGCCACTGTCACTCGAGTGCTATATTTAGCACCTTTCTGGGTGTAAATGTCCTGTGCTGTGTTTAGTCATTTCATTTCTTACCAAAAATGTCCAAACAAACAAAGAGAGTGAAGAGCCAGCACTGTTTGCAGTGTTGTAACGTCGCGGATTAGGTAACCCCAGAAAGCGTTTAGCGATATCCCTGTTGCGAAACCGATGGAGAATGCTGCCCCGCAGTACGTTCTGTGCTTCTTGTTGACAAGCTCCATCGCTGTCGAACAGAATAAATTATTTTCATCTCCACATTACAAATACAGTAATAATCAGTTTATAGTTTTTTTCTTGTTGACAAGCTCCATCGCTGTCGAACAGAATAAATTATTTTCATCTCCACATTACAAATACAGTAATAATCAGTTTTAATAGTTTTTAATAGTCCAGCTTACACAGCACAAAGCCCTGTAAAAACCATTAAAAATAATTTTGTTTATCTTTCTGCTTTTTATACTAGTTTAAGCTGAGTTTTATGGAACTGAAAAATTCCAGAATATATTTCAACCAAAAGTGCTTACAGTCACAAATGCTCCTCCACTCCCAAAAAATCCGTAAAAGAAAATGTTTACGCAATAGGCAACGTAGTTTGTTATGAATGCGCCAGCTAGAGCGAACACAAATTGGAAAAATGCTGAAACGCACAGAATCCGCTTTCGTCCAAGTCTGTCTGCTAAAGCGCCACATATTAGGGCTCCGTTGAGCACCCCAAAAACATAAATGGATTGGATTAGAGCTCTCTGCCATTTATTCTCGCAGACCATGTCCCACTAAAAATATAATGACTGAATTAGTGCTTTAAAATAGAATAAGTAAAAATTAGCTCTGAGAAATGTATTTAATTATTGTTTACCTCATACACGCGCGACTGCTCATAGACGGATGTGTCGTACACATACTGGCCATTACAGGATGTTACTAAAGTGGAACCGTTCAATGCAGTTTCGTACTTGTGACAAGAGTCAATACTCCCGTCATCCTTGAGAGGAATGTATGCGCTGAGAATGGAACTGTTGAATCTTTCATAGTTGGTGGAGGACGTCACATTTAAATCAATTTCTTCTATGAGACACCTGTTCACAAGAAAAATGAGCAAGTTATCTAGAAAGCCCATAAAATTTTTAAAATGCGATGCAGTGCGCTTCAGCTAGCTCTCTGCAATGGAAATATTAAAGCAAACACTCTACCGATGAGCTGGTGTTGGAGCAACGAATCGTAGAGAGAGCATGTGAAGACCTCCGAGTATTGCAGTCAACAGGTGCAAACCATGTTGCTTGGCTTGGTACTTCCCAAACGTTCCTAAGAGCAATTTTAAAGTTTGCAGGTTTACGATTTCCCCGTTATTTTCTCCTTTTTTAAGGTTTGCGTTTGCTTTAAATGTCTTACCTATCTGCCCTATTAGATCCTCGAGCATTGAGTCAGTCGTATGCATTCTAATAATTATCTTACAAGAAACTGTTCTACGAAAATCAACCTCAACTTTTAGAATAGGTTTCGCTCGTCAAAACCGTAAACTGAATAAACATTTCTTTGCACACAGAAGAAAATATTTAATGTTGTGTTTAACCTTTTTCTTAAAGCAAAAGCACCAGCAAGAGTGTCTATTGTTGTCACTTTGAATGGCTTCCGCTTGCTTTATGCCTTTTGTATCATGGCTTGTCATACATAAGTGAGGACTCTCTCACCTGTCAGTAAATATTTTTAATAAGACTCACTTTACAAGGAAACAAGTTATATGTGAGATAAGCTTTTAAATTTAGCTCGCAAATTAAAAGCTTATTCCTACGGATTGCAATGTCGAACAAATTCAGACTTTACACTCTGTTTACAAATGCACACAGCTTAAAATGTTCGTGGTTTTATGATATTATTACAAACGCAGTTTTCTTTCATTTCTCATCTCTTTGAGCTCTGAAGGAATAATCTGCTGGTGACATGTAGAGAACTAGACTGTATAAGCGTAGTAGTAATTATACCTTTAACTCCAAATAGGTGCTAAGTTTTGTTCACGTGCGTATCACTCCGACTTGGTGCTTATTGTTGATGTGGTAGCAAAAAAGTGTAATTTCAACCTACAAGTGTGCTCAGCTAAGGTGTAATCTGAACTGTGATTTTGCATCTGGGAAGCAAGCTATTTAGTGCACCTAAGCGTGGTCCACGTTTTGGGAGAACCCAACCACAAAAATAGTATGATTTTTTGGTATAGCATCTTCCTTACAAGTTCCTAGCTTAACTTTTGCAAGTGAATGTCTACCAAGGGAGGGGTCATCTTAAAGTATGCGTGAAAACAGTAACATCATAATTTAGCATGTTAATATTTAGGAAAGGGGAGGGTGCATATAATTGTAAACATTAAGTTAATACTTTCATGTTTCCTTATGATGCTTGATTACACCGTTTCAGCTAATTTAGAGTGGGCTCGTAACTTTCGGCGAAACAATTTTTAACAGTTTTCCTTAAAGGTATTTATTTATAAGTGTTCGCTCCGTTATTTTAACCATGTATATAAATTATTCGATGGAGATTTCATGTTCAAAATCTTGGTTTTTGCGAGTTTGGGAAATTCAGGCGAAAATGCCACTTTGAGAAATTGGGCAACGTTGTCAGAATTTTGCGCATTTTGGCTAACTACATCGCCTTGGGCAAGTGGGCAAAGATAATGCAGTCAGAAATCCAGCACTTCCCTAACTAATTAATCATACGTAACTGGATGGATAGTACATGAAAAGGATTTGTTATGCAGGTAGGTACGCAAAAATAATTGCATACTTGGGAGTGCTCATCTTCTTTCCTGCTTCATTGCAAAACTGTAATTATCGGTTTGGATTCTCATCACCGTCGAGACAATTATGTCGCGTACTTGTCTCGCCTGTTGTCTGTGGCTCATCAGTGAACTATTTGCAAAGTATTTTTATTTCCTTGTCTATCATGTCAGATATTATACAGTTCACAGTTTTTTATACAAAGTTTATGAAAGTGCATACGATAGCAACGCTTAGATATGAATTAAAATTTTCTACAGATCTGCTGTAAAATATCATCTCACCTTTATTGTTCGTGATCATTTGCGAAATCAATGTCATTGCTGAAATTACAATTTTCTATTACGCACTAAATAAAACGATATGGGGGTTGAACTGAAAAAAATTTAACTCCTAGACAGATTATTATTTGCTCAACGCTCGAGTAGCGCATGCCTTTTGTCAGTGTCAATAATGACTTGCGCACTGTATCAATTATATAGACAATGGATAATTTTAATCTTAAGTTCAATGTTCAGTATTTAATTCCATTCTTATATGTACATGCCCCTATTAACTATTTAGGCATGTGGTGTAGGTAAGTATTGTTGTCAGCAATGTCAAGCCAACTCGTGCCAAACCACACTCAATCATCGTATATTATTTCATAATTTTAAGGCAAAAATGATGCCGCAATGTGCTTTCTGAGCTCACAGAATTAGAAGGGAAAAGCTTCTGCTTCCTAGTGGCAAGTAACTGAAGCTGTTTGACATTCCCAACAAGAAAGAGTGTCAAATTAATACAGAGAAATAACGTTTTACAATCTTACTGTGCGATTATCTGTGCTTTTTGTTCGAAGATGGCGCATATAGCAAGTAAATGGAGTTTTTTACCATTGTGCGACTTGTAGAAGTAAGAGGTTTTGGAAATTGGAATCTGGCAATTCACAATGAAAGCTCTGTGTACAATATTCACAGTATCAGTGCACCTATAGAGTAATATGAAAAGGATAGGAAGAGTTAGCCCCAGATTGTCTAAAGTTAGAATTCAGCTAAACAGAGATTTTCACTGTAAATAGGCAAATTCCAGCGAAAAATTCCTCGTTTAACATTGAGATAGGTTAACACGTAGATGATAATGTTTTTACTACCAAAAAGAAAAATATTAGCAGAAAACTAGTTTCTTAAAAATGATAAAGATCACACGTCTAGAAGGTATTGCAAATACGTCTATTCTCGTATTCTGCACCGTAGGCAGTAAAATAAATAAATAATATTCTATTAGTTACTTTTTTACTTGGGTTATAAAATTCGGACTAATAATAGTAAAAACTATTATTAGTTTTTGCTATTATAAGTCCACATTTCATAACCCATCATTGGAACATTTCTATGGTTGGGTGCGAATCCAGTTTCTTTTATATTTCTCCAAAATCGAACTAGTTGTTTATGCGGTGTGTATTCAGATATTGCAAAAGCCGGTTGTACAGAATGAGGAATTTAGAAATGATATCCTCTGTTTTCCTGGCAGTCATAACTCTTCATAATACCAATGGTGTTACTCAAATTCGAGACAGCTTTTTAGCTGATGTACTCCTTACTTCAAAAGAAAAGGCTGCTATGATGCAGGTAAAAACTATATCTAATTATTTAACTAGTTTTGGACTTCGGAAGTTCTATAACTGAACGTTGGAGACTTGTTTGACCTCCCCTTGATGAGCCATTCATATTAAATGCCCTTCTCTGCAAAAAAGTAATGACTATCTCATGATGGTTAGTAAATCTGTTAAAAAGATCACTGAGGATACGCAGTATTTCATAGATTTGATGACGCCATTCATATTAAATGCCCTTCTCTGCAAAAAAGTAATGACTATCTCATGATGGTTAGTAAATCTGTTAAAAAGATCACTGAGGATACGCAGTATTTCATAGACCAAATAATTAATCTTTTAGGATTTACTAATTTTGAAGACTTAATATCTTAACAATTTATATGTATCTCTTTTGTTTTAGCTGAAGCCGTTGATACTGCCTATTATAGAGGAAGACTTCATGAAAAGTGAATTCTACTTAATCCGGTGGCTAAGAAGTAAGTAATTTTAGACTGCGCGACAATTGGCTTAATATTTCTGACATTAAAATCAGCATTTTAAATTTCAGAAGCTTCATTAAATATTCCCACAGCACAACAATTGATCGAGCAGGTCAGGCTACTTTAAAGCTTAGGATATACTATAAAATTAAATTTTCTGGGTAGCAATAAATAATTGCTTTGCCTACTATAAACCAAAGCAGACAATCCAGTACAGGAAACAAAACAACATTAGCAACATTTTAAAGGAAAATTGGTCTGACATGGAAAGCGACTTGACAGCTACCTTCGACACTTTTGATAAACTTGAGAGACCAGGTATCTATCTTTTATCTGAAGGTGTTTCGGAAGCTTTTATCGTGTGGGTTTGGTATTCAAGTGCTTCCGTTCTTGTTTCAGTAATGACCGTAAATCTAGGGGAGTGGGATCTTCGGTCAGCAATTACCCAAGGGCAAATGCATCGAATTCGACGCTACTTTAGAAACCTGTCAGAAAGATGTTTTCAAAATGTTTTAAACCGTCAGGCCGCCGGTTTTAATGTCACCAGATATATGGTATTAATGGATATGGAAGGATTCAATCTAATCCAGCACGGATGTCCCCCGTGTAAATCAAAACGAAATATTGTTAGCATATTTTTTAAAAAATAATACATAATATAACAAATTTCTGTTACAGGCATGTCAACATTTATGCAGATAAATATTGAAGGGGACACATACTACCCAGACTTTGTTGAGGAAGTCGTTATGATAAATGGTACTGAACAACTTAACTTATTCCATTAATTTATATTTTTAATAAAATCAACGAGTTCACATGGGGCACAAAGAAAAATTAAAACTTCTTAATTGTCAAGTTCCATCCGCAGGTGCTTTCCTGATAAACATTCTAGGAAAAACGATGCCCGATGCCAGAATTAAAGCCTTTGACGCAAACAAAAGAAAGTGGATGGAATATCTTGATCAGATAATTTCAAGAAGTGAGAGAGTAGTCCGTTACGGAGGAGTAAAAAACTAATGTACCTAGTTAACTCTGTTCTCCAGTGCAGAACTGAAAAATATATATAACTACGTGTCATTAGCTACCTACTAATACTTGTACATAAATTCAAGTTTAATAATCAACGTACCAATATACTAAAACGTATAGCGTTGCAGACATATAGCATCTGCCACAGGAAAGGCCAATCTGAATATCTGTATACGTTTTGCTTGGTTACTCTTGCTTTAAAATTTGTAACAATAAAGATTGTTTAGCCTTATATTACGCATAAAAACTCCAGACGTGTCCTTATGCATAAAATATTACTACCAATTAATAAACGGAAGGTTTTGGTTTGCACTTTGCTTATTTTATCTTAAAAATGCTGGAGACGCTGGAATATGCAGGTCTAGGTGATAAAATATCAAAATAACTTTAACTGTCAGTTCATCATCCGATAATTTTTAGAAATCGGTGCAAAAGTTTCAGATAACAACTTAGCGCTCTTAAGCCAGAGCTTATAAAATTTTATTGTAAAAACTTAAAACCATCCATGATGTAGTCACAGTATTTGAAACGTATTTTCTGGCTAGACCAAGAGCTGCTGGAACTAATGTGCATTACTTGGCACTTCGTTATCTAGGCATTTTCATTACAACCACAAAAGCTGAAATATCATTAATGCTACCTGTGTGAGGATTAGGTACCTTCTCCAATTGTTGTAGAGTTTATATCTTCTGAGATTTGCTTCTTTCATGTAATTCTTTGCGTACTATGTACCTAACCATATTTCCCGATCTAATTTTACTACCTACATATATGGCAATATTTCATCTTTAGCTATATGTGATATTTTATTAGCTCTTGCTCCCCGTAAGCTGGAACTTTTAGTGTCTATTTTTAATTACCTTTTTACTTTTTACAACATTACGCAATTAATGGTAATCTTATCAAAGTGTATGGTACAGCTATCGTTTCAAAAATTATGGCAAAAACAGAGTTTACCTTTTATTTTTGTTCTAGCTCCCCACCAATATTTATCTGAAAAAGATTTTTTATCGCAAGGTGATGCAAACTGACATGTCCTCGGACAGAGTAAACATTACAACCTATGTACTTCTTGAAATTAGTTTAAACATGCTGCAAAGAAATAATGTAATTATAGTGTTTCCTTCTTCTGTAAGTTCACACACCGACCAAACTGATCTAGGTATATTTTCACAGTCTGACATTATAAACAGCGCATTTGCAATGTCTGCACAAAATAATGTTCGGTTCTATCTCGTCATACTTGAAAACTTTACATATCGGAGATATCGAACACATATACCCATAAAGTGAACTACGCTAGCTGTGAACACTTCGCTACTTAGAATGTGATGCACAGTATATTAATAACACCTTTAATAATTAATTTACTTCGTTTGGGAGTATACAGCACTCCCCCCAGATTATACCACTTAATACCTAAACATTAAAACTGTTCATCGTGATGATTTTTCTTTGCTGGATTGGGACAATGTGAGCCAAATAAAATCTGTCGAATAGTAGGTGTGTAGATCTTGCTAAAGAAAGTTGTGTCCAGTGAATATTTTTTGATAATGATTAGTTCCGTTGCTTTTGCTGCTGTCGCTATCTTGGTTAGCATGAGAATCAATCTTGGCCTCAGCCGAGACAGTTTCAACTCTGACATCATACTTACATCAAAAGAGAAAGCTGCTATTCTGCAGGTACCTGGACTTACTTTTTAACTGTTATCCAGCTGCCAAGGCTTGCTCGCAGCTGAAACATATTTTCCCCTTCTACTGTTAGCTCAAGCCATTAGTGGTGCCCATCATAAAGGAAAGCTATATGAAAAGCGACTTCTACTTGATCCGGTGGCTGAGAAGTAAGCGTGTTTTTTATCTGATACGCTTTCGTTTTGTTTTTCAGGTAATTTAACGAAAATATGGATTTCACATTATGTATCAATTTACAGGGACATCTTTAAATATTGAGACGGCGAAGCAATTGGTTTCTAAGGTCAGGACAAGTAACGATTCAGTAAAGAATTTAAAAGTCGAGTTTGATAATAAATGACATTTTCTTGCATGCCTACGAAGACAATCTACTGGAGGGATCAAAATAACATCAGCAGCATTCTCAAAGAAAATTGGTCAGACATGGAAAATGAATATCCGGCCGACTTCGATACTCGAGACAAAACTGGCAGACCTGGTATCATTTTTCTTTAGATTGTCTATACGTACTACAAATGGTAGAATAACCTTGGAATTCTGATGCTTCAAAGCTCCACTCGTTTTATATTTTGTTACAGTACTAACAATTAGTTTAGGAGATTGGGACCTGCGAAGTGCAATTATTCAAGGACGAGTGCATAGGGTCAAACGATATCTTCAGTATACAACGGAAAGAAATTTTCAGGATCTTTTAAGTCAGCAAAAAGCCGGTTTTAATGTAACCAGGTGCCTGATTATACTGGACCTAGAAGGTCTCAGTCGTATCCAACATGGTTGTCCCCGTTGTAAATGAGTACAAAATATTACTTACAATATTTTTTATTTTACAATATATTACATAAATATATTTTATTATTTGCCCAATACATATTTCTGTCACAGGTATTTCTTTACTTGTGCAGTCAAATATTCAAGCGGATACCCATTATCCAGATTTTGTGGAAGAAATCATTTTGATTAATGGTTCCAAAATTCAATTTTTACACTTATTGTTGGTATTATGCACAAAGGCTGGGTTCCAAAACTGAGAATGACCATTTCATTATTTGACTAGTTTCAGGTGTGGGTGCTTACCTATTTAACACGATCCGAAGCACGATGTCTAATTTCAGAATTAAAGTATTTGACACCAACAAGGAGAAATGGAAGGCGTATCTGGACACGATGATTTTAAGCAGTGAGAGAATAAAGCGCTATGGAGGAGTAAAGGATACTGCACTAGCTTAACCTGTTTGCTGAAACAAGATTGTATGATTTGTATACATCATCCACGTCTTCAAAGCAAAATGAAAATATATGTACGTGTTTCTTGTTTGTTCTTTGTTGATGATTTAAAAGTTTTATTCTAAATAAATTGAAGTTACTTCATCGGCTCTCATAATTTTCGACTTAATCCTTTCAAAATACGTTGCTATGTCATAAAGCGCGCATTGCTAGGATGTAAAAAGAAATGTTCGCCATAACCACCTAAAAACTTTCCGAGGAGAAGAAGGCGAAAACTTTTTTTCGCGATCTTACAAGTAATTTGAAAATCCAGAGAAGTAATATAATATGTCAATAAGCGTACATACTCTGCTACCCGTTTTCTACTGTTTTTTTTAAAGAAGCCAGCACATTCCTTGACAACAGCTATGAAGCGCACCTTAATATTAGCTAATGTATTATGCACCACAAAATTCTTCTTTTTGTGATGGCCTATTCATACTTCAATAATGAGTCTATAATTTCAGGGAACTGTTCTTTTTCTCGAAGGTGTTTGTTCTATGGATTATAATTTAAACATGGCAAAATGTTATATCTCATAACATATAATATGGTTAGTTACTATAATAGTTTACTTTGTATGCAAACTGCAAAGTTAATAACTCAGCTCAACTAAATTACAGCACAGGTTGGTCACCTCAAAAAATATTATAATACAGTGCAGTTGCTGAAACTAAAACTATTCCTTTTGCACGAGGAACGATTGTACCTAAAAAGATGTTTCGGTATCACCTTCGATGGTGGTGCATGTGACTTTGAATTTTATTACACACAGTAAAATTCAAAGTCATATGCGGAAAATGAGTAATATTAGTGATGATAAGGTTTCAATGCATTCAATGCTCCAAAATGTAACAAAACATTTATTTATTCTAAAATTCCTGACAAGTAGCATCTAGTTGAACATAACAACTTACTTAACGCCACAAAACACTTAGCAATAAAGCTATTTATCAGATCATTCAGTATCAGTTCAGGATATACCTGGAAAATGTTTTCATGTTACCAACCATGTCATTTGAAAACGTGTAACGTCGGTATAACGCACATATTTTAGAGAACATTACACTTGTAATTAGAACTTGGGTTGGGTTTTCATACAGGAGTAAATCTACATTTTAGATGTGGGCAAAATTAGTGCCTGTGCAGTTCCCTGATTTGTTATTATAGTGAAAGTACGTACGGAACCGACTTTAATGGACAGCAACAGTACTACAGCCCGCCTCAAAATCGGAAGAATCTTTTCATGAAGGAAAGCTGCTGACAAATGTTGGAAAGTTACAAGCAGTGGCGTTGTTCCACCGTGTTCACGTGTGTAGTCAACTTTAGCGAATGCTAGTTTTAAGGGATAATGATTGAGATTAAGAGTAGGTATATATATATTTCAATGAGGCTTAGCACTTTGCTGACAGCTACGGCTCTTTTAATTAGCAATGGAGTCACTTCTATTCAGGACAGCTTCACTTCCGATTCCACACTTACATCAAAAGAATGGTCTGATATGCAGCAGGTAGCTATACATTTTATTTAATAACTTTTTGTGTTCATGTCCTCATCAAAAATAGTTCAATTATTTGGGGAATTATGTTTGGAATTTTACATTTACACTAAAATATATCGATTTTTGATTTGCAATTAAAACGGTGGATAGCTATATGCGTTAACCCACATTAATGGCATTAGCAATTGGGACGGTAGTACGGGGTAAAATGAGAAATTTCGATAGTGACACTGATAACGAATATTATAATAATATACGCTAATCTCTGTGCTTTAGCTGCAGCCATTGGTACTACCCTTAATAAAGGAAAACTTCATGAAAAGTGAATTCTACTTGATCCGGTATTTAAGAAGTAAGCAGATTTGGTTATTGATGTCTCTCTACTGTCAAGATTGAAAAAAATACGTTCACAATTTTACATTTAATTTCAGGGGCTTCGTTGAACATTCCAAATGCAAAGCAACTAGTCGAAAAGGTCAGAACTACTTTCATGCCAAACTAATAGTTTTACTGATCGTGAGTGGATGCCAACTTATAACTTTTAGGTCTTTGCAGACAGTTGAGTGGAGGGAAGCGAATAACATCAGCAAAATTTTGAAAGAGAATTGGTCTGACATGGAAACCGACTTTCCAGTTACCTTCGACACTTTTGATAAAATTGGGAGACCGGGTATCCTTTCTAAATAAAAAAACATAATGAATGATATTTACCAATAATGCAATAATTATCCACTGTTATTCACTCTTGTCCTAATATGAGATAGTACAAACAATGAGTCTGGGCGACTGGGACGTGCGTGCTGCAATTCTTCAGGGACGAATGCGTAGGATGAAACGCTACTTGCAATACACAACTGAACGAAGTTTTCAGAGTATTTTACGCCAGCAAGCTGCGGGCTTCAATATAACCAGATTTCTGATTCTCATGGACTTGGACGGATTTAGTTTTACGCAGCAGGGATGTTCCTCTTGTAAAAATCGGAATATTTGCAAACCTTTAAGATATCTATTACCTAATTGTAAGATGAGTGCAATCATATTCTTTCTTTAAAATTTGTATGAAAAGGCATTTCTTCATAATATGTGCAGTCAAATGACGAAGCTCACACTTATTATCCGGACTTTGTTGAAGAAATCATTATGATAAATGGTTCTTACTATCCGATTTACTTACTGTCGAAATTATTCATTCTCACCATCAGTTTTAATACTAGCTGCGATTTTCTGCTGATTACTAAAATGTACATTTTCAATATTTTCAGTTCCAGCTGCAGGCGCACTTCTCTTCAATATTATTCAGCAAACAACTCCCAGCTCAAGAATAAAAGCTTTCGACACAAATAAAGGAAGATGGATGGAGTATCTTGATCAGATAATCTCCAAAACTGAGAGAAGTAGTCGTTATAGAGGGGTAAAAGATAACACATCTACATAACTCGTTTCTTTATGATTTATTTAAAATCCTGTACCCATTGTCATTATCAGTCACGTTTGGGTCATTGTTAACCTTTACTGTGCCTACTTTTTGTTAATAAATTTTAGTATTTTAAACTTCTGTTTTTATTGCTGTCGGTTGGTGTCATGTACTGCATTAAAAATGGAAACCAATTAATAGAGCTGTTGAGGTCGTTCTGCGAATACAAATAACAAAAAATTGCAGCTCACTAGTTGCAAGTTAAGGAGGCAAATGGAGCTAAAAATCAATATGTCGCAAAAAATTTGGGACATAAGAAGACTTCCGGAAGACTTGTACTGCGAATTAAAACTACCTACTTCTATTTTTTGCAAATAATAGAAATAAGACATCAGGTTCCGCTCAGCACTAAAAGAAGAAAACGCTGAGGTGAATGGTTGCAAAACATAAAACCTGTTGACCTTTACATCTCATACAGAGCTATTCATTCTCTTTCTTGCCTTAAGATCAGAGCTAGAATTTTTAAATATTTAATTTTTCTCGTCTCCTGCGAGCGAGTGAGAATCTCGGTATGCCGGCTATAGCTATGGATTGCCTGTCATAGTGTACAGAAAAACTTGTAGTGTTAACGTCAAATTTGAGAAAGATGTTGTTTCCATGCACTGCCAAGCCAAATTCTCATGGGGAAGGTAAATACAATGACAAGGTAAAACCTTTGTAATCGTGATATTCAATTTAATTTATGTAACAACCATTTGGACGTGTGACTAGTTTCCTTTTGGTGATAAATATAATAAAATGAAGACTTGTGTACGTTTTGTACAGGTCTGTGTAAATCGTGACTTGAAGGAAGTGTCGAATGAGATATTCGCGTGGGTATTAATTGTATTTTATTAATTTTGCAACAACATACGTGGAGAATGTGAATGACATGAAAGGGATACAAGATGATTGTGTCGTGATATGTTTTGCAGACTTTAATATTGTGTGAACGTACCGGTTGCGGTAGGACTTGACTATGTAATAGATCCTGTAAACGCTGAAATCTCTGTTTTCGTTTGACAGTTGTAGCCTCGCATTAAAATCTAAAAAGTGAAATTTCACTACACCCCACTCCATTTTTCTCTAAATACATTTTCAGCACTTCACGGACAAATACATGTTTGCTTCTAAAAGGTTCAAAAAACCTTGAGGATCAGATTCCAGGTGGGGGGTGGGGGAATTAATTTTAAAACAGGTACGACATAAAGGCATCATCAGCAGCAAAAACTAGAAATTTCGTACTTGGTATTCAAACCAGCTTAAATAACATGACAAGATGAATCAAAATAATTAGTTTTTGTAGTACAGTACAGATGCAGATAATATGTATAAATATATTCATGAATGAACAGCTAGCAACATACCTACATTTTAGCCATTATCTCATCCCCATTTATGATAAGGTAGGTTTACACGTCAAATGTACAGCCCACGACAGAAAAAAAAACTTTATGAAAAGAGGACCCCAAAACCACGATTTGGACTTTGCAATCTTCAAAGAATTAGACTCCACGGATGAGTACAAAAAATGACGGATGACACGTTTTGCATAACAGGTTTCTTAATAATTTATTGAAACCCATGTGTCCATTTAGGAATTATCACGGACAACGTTTCAAATGGGACATGAACGAATAGGCACATCTTTTTGTAGCTATTTTACCAAAATCCAAAAATTCTAAACGATAATTTGTATTACTAGAGGCAATAATTATGTCGGTCCATGGTGAGATTGTATTTTTTGAAGCCGCTTTTTTGCTAAAATCCTGATATTTTTTCGCATTCTATTTTTTCTTAGGCCCAACATTTTCTAAATTCTTTGCACTAGCAACTTTGTTAGGGCAAGCAATTATTGAAGAAATCATTTCTTATAAGCTTGCAGCCTAGAAACATCTACTTTACTGGATGGACTTCAAATTAAAAATTTAGGTGAGTTCTTAATTTCCCCCAACATTTTTAAGCTAAGAATTAATTCTTCTTTCAAAAGATGAAAACCTGTAAAAATCTTCATATTTTAATAAAAATATCATATTTAAAGATAAAAGTTAATTCTGCAAATTAAGCTACGAAATTGTATGGAAAGAAAAGATATACCGAGCTAGAAAAACGACCTTGCTTAATATTAAAAATATTAAGTGATTATCTAATAAATAAGTAAATCCGCAGAAGATAGTATTGTGGGAAGAAAAATCTGCCTAGTTGGCTAATCACTTGAGGTAATGCAGAGTCTGTAGAATGTGAAGGCCTTTTAGCTCATTGGTAGAACATCGCTGGCTTTAAGCGAAGCTCCCGGGCTTCAAACCCTGCTAAGGTTTCTTCCTTTTTACAGACCCTAGTATTATTTCCTGTTCCCCCGATTATGATATATCCTTACTTTCTTATTTTCATGGCTTTGAGTAAAGAGAAGCGATAAAAAGACAGATTTTTCTACCCAAAATTCTGATCTACGAGTTTCCCTAATCTGAATAATGAAATACGCTTTACTAGTAACAAAAATATGACTTCTTCATTCGAATCTAATTCTTCTTCTTGATTTCTAATTATTCCCTACTATCATCAAGCCACGTTCCCCTAGTCGCGTCTTTACTCTCCTCCAGAATGAAAGTCGACAATATTCTCACAAATTTATTTGGAATTGATCAATGTGTAAAACATATGTAAAAGGAAAGGACTCTGTACACAGATAATAAAATTAGAGCTAACTTTTACCCAATTAAATTTTATTTGCTGCAGGATGGCTGAGTTAAAAAAAGAAGAAAGTCAAAAAATTAAACTTACCAAGACAGATTATACAAATGTATTTGCTACTGGCTCAGGATTTGGATGCTTTCTAAAACTGCTTTGTAGGTAAGTAAAACCAAAACCAATTCAATAATAATAATCATTATTATTATACTTTTTGCGCTGTAGTTCATATATATCTAAATCAGTAGTTTCATTATACCTTTTGAAATGCGTTTATTCTGTTATATTGAGTGATAATTTAACTATTATTAGGTGGAAGGGAAGTGTTTACAAACTGATCTGGCCAGAACTACTGATATTCCTTGGAATTCACTATTTTCTTAGTTTCATTTACAGACATTTACTCGGCGCAGAAGAGAAAGTGTACGTAGAAGCAAATCTTGTTTTGCGAATTAAACTGCAATAATTGTGCTATAATTAATGACAATTTATGTTCTGACACGTATATTTTCTATTTTAATTATACATTATACACTTTGAATTTTGACTTTCTCCATATATTTAGCATTTTTGAACAGATTGTCCGCTACTGTGAGAAATATGGGAATTTAAGTGCTTTTATAAAAGGAAACGGAAAAGGAAAAGATGTACAATGTTAACATACCTAAAAGAAAGTAGTATTGCAGATTTTGTTATAATTATTAATACTATGGAGTCTAAAACAAATTACAAAACTGTAGGATGCTAAAATACGAATGCTTAAACGACGGATTGTGCGCTACTGCTGCCTTTCTTTGACACTAATTTTGAGGGGGATTAGTCCAAAAATTCATAGGCGATTCGATACTTTAGATGACTTGGTCAAAGAAGGTATAAGTTTTCACTATAAACTATGAATAAGTTACTATAATATGTCATATTGCGTTAGTATCGACACGCTGGACTAAAAAATATCACCTTACGTTTTTTGTCATTTGAAACAGGACTGCTTTTGGAATATGAAAAAAAGGAAATGGAAGAAGTAATTGAACGTGAAAACATGAAAGACTATAACGATGAATCCTTGCCAGTCTTCTGGGCATCTTCTCTCGTAATACACGCCCACAAAAAGGGGAGGATAAAGGAAGAATCTACCACTAAGACTATTCTCGATGAAATAAATAAGTTCACTGCGGGTTGCAATACTCTCCTTAGTTTGAAGTTTATGAAGTAACCAATGTTATACTAAACTAACTTAACATAATCACAATTAACTGTGGACATTTTTTTAAACTGCTTCTTTCTCTTTACAGCGTCCCACTAGTTTACGTACAGGTAAGTTAAAAAAAATTATGGTTATCGTTTACGAAAATAATCTCATCGGAAGAATATAATCTAACTTTATTAGGTTGTATCGCTAGCCGTGTATTCCTATTTTATTGCCCTTGTGATGGGTCGCCAATGGTTGGAGCCGCGCTCCAATAACAAGACTCAATCGGAGTCAGCTATGCATGATCTGAATTTAGTGTTTCCTGTCTTCACTACACTTCAGGTGTCAACAAACAAGTACACTGGTGTAATTAATATCAGCTACCTGATATGCAATTAAAATAGTGTTTTCTGTAATTATATCAGTTCGTTTTCTACATGGGATGGTTGAAAGTCGCAGGCTGTTTAGTTAACCCCTTTGGTGACGACGACTCGGACTATGACGCTGATTGGTTGATTTCCCGTAACCTTCAAGTAAACCAAAAAAATATTACCTGCATGAATCCACCTGCAATACAGTATTTCCATCCTGTATAACGACATTTTTCTTTCATATTTAAGGTCTGCTATTTTATTGTCGATAGGGATCCGAGTAAATTCTTGAAACGAACTTTAAATGATGAAACGGAAATGGAAACCGTACAACTGTCGGAAAAATTTACAAGGTTCAAAGATGAATCTTCATATGGGTTTCTAAAAGCTACTAAGTTGCGCTTTGGGAAAGGTAAAATTTCTCCAGCTGTATCTATTGATATACCAACACCAACCGTGGGGCAACGGAATACTACATTACAAACCATTCCATCTGCTGATAGTACATCTGCAAGAGACGTGTTTTTTCAACAGGAAACTAAGCCAGATAAAGCCACTCAATTACTTGTTTCCATCCCTCCTGGTTCAGCTCAGAGTACCATAGCGCCAGTGTCTACAACTGTTCCTATGGATGGTATTAAGGTTAAAAATCGGAAACCACAATCCGGTAGTTCCTCTGATAGTGATGATGCTGTTATGAATTTGCTATCATAGTCCCCTTAACTACTGCAGTCAGGAGTGCAGTGCTCCTATAATTATTGTCCCATAGCTGTGGATTATCTTGCCTTAATTTAACACTTTTAAATTTTAAACTGTTTTGAAGACGTAGGTGGATTTGATTATTTACTACTTAAAATCATTTTCCTTGTTAACCAAGCAATTAAACTAGGGTATGTTCCAAATTCCAATGTAATTAATTTCTGATTTCTTTGCAGTTGATTTTGATTATCATTAACTAAATGGCACTAAAATATTAGCAATTTTGTTTTTCCAAAACAAACATTACATAGCTCAGAGTAATTTGAAAGTACTTAATAATAATATGTGTATATCTTCCACAATGTTACGTTCACTCGTCTTAATGGTAATACACCAAGCATCTGCAATGGGGTTTTATAACAATAAAATAGTAGTTTTCTTTTCTTTTATTGTAATGACAACAAGTAAAACAACATTTATGAAGTATATGTAATAAACACGGAACAACTGAAACAGCCTTTGTATTGTTTGCTATTTTAACTCTAGCATATTAAACATGCAGAATTGCATAGGTTGTATACTTATATATGTGCAATGCATGTATAACTTTAAATAGTTTAAACTGAATTTCCAGTGTATATTCTGTGATTTATACAGCGCATTGTTAGAACTTCGCGGTCAAATACCTGTTTATTACCAAGTTAAAGTAACCTAAGCATCAGAAACATGCATACATAGATACATCATATCATCAGCACCAAAAAGACTAAAACTACCTACTTTATCAGAAAACCTTTACCAAAAATTGAAGTAAATAGGTGGTAAATAACATGTTTACTGTGTGGCTATTCGGAACTTGCTCTACATGTACAAGGAGCTCATTTGTGCTTTCGTTTATGTAATTATAAATTATTGTGTATTACTTTACAAATACATGCTTCACCGAAAAAGTGTGTTTCTTTTATGTGAAAAAGAACTCATGTGTAGTTTGTTCCTGTACATGGCGAGGTACAATTAAATGTTATTATCCAATAAATGAGCAGCTATAAATTTTGATTTCGTAATTTGAACAATTAATATTGAGAATCCAGTGATTGCGTCAACTTTAATACGCTCAACTTGCCGATGTGAGTAATTAAACGGGGTTTTCGTAAACATAATATAGTACTGAAAATATTGCTGACATTCTCGCATAATATATAGATATTTTAACATGTTGTTTTCTGTGCAATATCTTAAGGCTTTCAGAGATTGCAGAAAGGTTTTATTGCTATGATCAGGGAATCAATGTTTTAAAGCTTACTATATTTTTTTTGCAAATAATAAGTGCTTAAGGAAATTGTATGTTTATCAAATTTATCGATGTATGAGTTCAAGTTTATAAACCTTCTGATTCCTGACAAACCTACTATAGTAATATACTTTTTTTATTCTATAGTTTTTCCTAAATATCGACAAATTTTATTATGTAAATACCATAATACAAAGTAATCAAATCACGTCTTTAAAATTGATATTTTTGATGCATAATGCACTTAAAATAGCGTTTTATAAAATTTGTGCTTAATTAGAAGTAATTAATAAGAAGCATTTGGAGACTAGCACCATTCGCAAAGTCCATTCATTTTAGAGGAGTCAGCTCATCAACAAAATTAATACCTGATACTATCTTACTTCAACTCTTATAATCACTGTCCCAATGCTACGAAATACCTTGCCCAAAATTATCGCCTAAAATTTCTCAACTGTTTAAGACTGTCAGAAAATAGATGGATTATAGTAGTTATTAGTTACTATTGAAATTCATTTTCTTTCAAAGTAACTTTTGGCATAATTCTATGTAATTTATCTGTATTATTTGTGTATCTAGTATGCATAATCTAAAATTGTATAATAAAATATAGATACGAGAGATAAGCGCAGGTTTTCTTATGCATGACTTTATTAAATGTGTGGTTTATGTATGTATGGAATCTGGACTTTAAAAAAACAGCTTATTCGGCGTGAGAAGAAAACGAAACAACAGGTCCGGTTACGGAAGCAAACGTGAGAGTCAACGTCTGTAGTCGAAGAAGCTATTAAGACACAACTTTGACTTTCGTAATAACAAAAACTGCAAACAAAGATAATATAGTACGATGCTCGAAACTCGGAAGCATGATTTCCCATCAAATCGGAAAGCATTGAAAAAACCGCAAAACAGTTAACGGAATAAAGACAAAGTCTACCGTAGCATGGCAGCTACTTGTTGTTTGGCCACCGCTGCAAAACATCATCTCCAAATTATTTATCTGTGAATAAGAGTTATCAAACAGTGCTGTAAACGAGTGTATTTTAATTATAACTTTGTACCGTAGTTTT
>JAHZND010004680.1:0-18937 GCA_027744115.1 Acrocyrtus sp. NNG-2020 | reverse complement strand
GTAGGGAAAAGATTACTGGCACGATCAGATGGAAAACACAGGGCTCATCCGAGTGTGATCATGATCACGCACGGGAAGACACATCCCGCATTACTTTTTTTAGAATGAAAGTAGAAAAAAGCGAGTATATAAAATGGAGAAGAACATATCCCAGAAATATTTTTTGTAGACACAGACACACACGCCTCTGCCAAACAGAAGAAAGTTGTGTGGGAAACGGGAAGGAAAAGAAAGGTTCCGTCGAGGAAGAGATAAAGAAAATGGTCTGTGTATGCGCTTTCCTCAAAATCTTATCGCTTTTACTATGCACACGCATACTGAAGATAAAACGGAGTCTTATCTTTATGCTGATCAAACATCCATTTCTGATATTCTCGGATTGGTTTGGAAAGCGAGCGGCGAGCTGGAAGGAGAGAAGAAAAAAAACGTTGCCCTTCGTGCGTAAATAGATAGTGGGGCTATCACTGCTTATTTATTACTGATTTTTTGGGGATGGCACGGGAATATTTTTTAGGTAGAGCCAAGAATTTTTTTTTTGAATTAGTATGGAAGCAATAAAACGCTTGGAATTGGTGTACATTGCCAAGCATACAGCTCACACGGGGCGATTGCAATTTCTAGTATGAAATTGGAGAAAATGAGTGAGTGAAAGGGAAGAGTGGAAGGTGTGGAGTGTGGAGTCGTGTACCGCAAAATGTAACCTTGTCTGTCATTCTGCTGCTTGTAGCAGAATGAAAAAAAAATTACCACTTGGTGACTTCCGAGAATACAACCAGTAGGAGATAAACCAGCCGGTGCACTGCACACTTTCATACTTCCAGGGAAAAAAATGTTGATTGGTTACAAGGCACAATTACACTGGAGAGAAGAGGGAGATGAAACAGTTAGCAGTGCTAGTGGCGTAATTCAGATGAAGGGATTGCATTTCCCTTTGCTGTAATCTGAATCGTGTTATGATGAAGCAGTTTGATCATGAGATCCTATAGGGAGGAGATGCTCATAAAACGTGAGAGTACAAGGTTTAGAGACCACCCACGTAGTATTTTCCTGTTTTTGAAAATTGAGCTTTCAGGAACACACCTTGTTAAAATGCACTAAAGTCCAGGAGCTTTTATTGTTTTCGATTCTAATAATAGAATTTATTAGCCCTAAATTTAAATTTGAGAGAGGGGAGACTTTGGTGAATTGATCGTAGCAGATTAAGCAGCCCGGTTTTATAGGGATTGCGTGCTTGTTTTGTGAACGAAACTCTCGGCGTTTTAAAAGCGCTTTCTCTTTATGAAGTTTACGACCAGAAAATAAAACGTGGGCGTTTATATATCCCTCTGTAGGTATTATACTCTTTTTTTCAGTTCCAATCAAGTAGAACAGAATCATCGACAGTGGTGTTCTCTAACCACTTAAGTATTCCCCGTGGGTGGTTTGCTAGTAAAACCTTTAAAAGCATTACGGATTTCAATTGGAAATTGCACACGTGCCGGTGTAAAAAAAATAATAAAAAGTGCTGAAGGGCAAATGCCTAAATATACAGTTAAAAATTATTGGATTAGAGGGGAAAGGAGTGCTCCCGTTATGCGTGGCTTAACTAAGGAACGCGGTTTTTTGGTGTGTGCCTTGCGGATCTCTGGCAAGGGAAGAGCATGTTCTTTCTAGGGGAAAGCCGTACCTACTCCGAACACCGAAAAGTTGGCGCAAAGTTCATAAAGTAAAATTCAATTTTTTATTCATTAAGTAAATTATGTACTTGTGCCTAAAAACCTTTCATAGTGCTCATTAGAGCAAAAACGGAGCTGTGCTTACACAGCATAAGGCAATTAAAACTTGGAATTAAAACGCTTGTTGAACAAAGAGAAGAAAGCTACATGTGAAAGGAGAGGACATGAACTGAAAATGGCTCTGAAGTGGTTTTTCCGCGTGCCCTCAAGGCACATCAAGTTTTTCGGTCATTGCACTAAAACAAAGTTATTTAATAATGAGCTTTCATCTCCTTTCCCCTCCATGTTAAAAAAAAGTGTACATTAGCTGTTTTCAGAAAAAGGAGTCAACTATAATGCTAGTAAAAAATCATTAATTTTTAACAACTGTGGTTTTTGCAAGAGCACTGTACCGAAGAAACACGTGCACATCTCTATTTTCAAAATTGCTGAGTTAAAATTTATATGGAAGTGGCAACTGGCACCGCCTCTTGTAGCTAAATTTGAGGCTTTCCAAATGCTGGCGACAGTTGGGCAGATTTCGTATTTGTTGATGTGAGGGAAGAACTGTAATCATGACGGCTTTTTTTCGCTTCAGCATTTCGAGTTTGACATTTTTGCAGTTTTACGCATTTTCAATTTTACCTGTACTTATACGCCGTATAAGATTTATATCTGCACTGTACGGCTTTATATAATGTAGGTTTGAAAATGGAAGAGTTTGTGTCGTCTTATGATTTGAAAGTTGAATGGACAAGAGGGAATTGCAAATTGCTGAGGTAAATAAGACAAAAAACTTATGTTGTGCAAATTCTCAATTTGGTCTCTTTTTTTCTTGTTTTCAACTTTGAAGGAAATAAATAGTGTCACCGCTATCAGTCCATTCCACGCTGTAGTAAGTTAGTAACCAAAGGGAAACCGAGTCTAGAAATGAATGGACGGATGAACCTCCGAGCGAGCTTCCTTTCACTCACAACTTTCAGTTTTTTCTCCTGTCCTACCAAAAAAAAATATGTGGAGCAGTGTAATGCCTCAGTCAACGTGACCAGAATTAGAGGAGGAAAGAAGGCTATAAGATGAAGGGAAAAGTCATTTCTAATCCATTGAAAAAGAGAGGAAAAGAAAATGGGAGGGAACACTGAACATTACACCGCACCACGAAGGTGAGGCTCTAGAAAAAAATGTAGAAAAACGAAATATCATTTCTTAACATAAAAACACGTCCACATTTATCCTTCCACCGTTTGCATTTGCAGGGAAGTAGGAAAAAACAGAGCAGAAGAAAATGGAATAGCAACATGAGAGCCGCTTTTTCTTCTTTTCTCTTTGCAAAAAAAACACTGGCGCTCCCTCTGCTCCTCACAGAATTTGCAGAAAAGAAGGAAAATTCTGCAAGCTAGAAATATTAATCCAGAGTTGTATATATATATATTTATATATATTTTGTCCTTCGTCAGATATATATTTTCCGGATCCATCCATCCTTCTCTACCTTGGTCAAAATGGACATTTTTTCCGTATCTCCTATATACTTATAAATTTTTCACGAGGAAAGAGCGAAAAGTCCCATTTTCGTTTTTTTTCTGTGTGCTTTCCCCTTCCTCAAGATCATCTACCTTGCTTACACTTGATAGGAATAGTAAAAAAAATGTACATATATTTTTCCCCTCTTCTTTCCCCCAGTTTTTCTTTGATGGTAACTTGCACCATTTTTTGTTTCGTTTTGCGACTGGAATAAGAGTGTACTTCTGCGGGAATGAAAGGTAAACATGGAATGCATTGGGATGAAAGCTAAGCGCTGGAAAGATATTTACCATTATGATTATGGAAGGGAAAAAAATTTTCTCATGTAGGGATACTCCATAGGTAGGGAATGAGAACAGAGAAAGGTATCCGGAGAGAATTGGCTGTTCCATGCACGACTACACACAGCTCATCTTCCTCCTTGCTGGTAGCACACAGCACAGCTTACAAACATCTCTTTACGGCTTTTAATGGGGAGAAAGAAAAGCCTTTACCTATCATCATCTTTAAAGCTGGCACAATAACATGAAAAATATTTTTTGTTATGACATCGCATCAAATATCTCTTCGTATCTGGCTCCAAATACGCTCATTTTCTAATGCTAATACGGATTCCGTTCAGATCCGTATCCTATGCAATTTTCCAGTGTTCAGGGCTTAGAGCCCTTTCAGAAAAAAAAAATTTTCTTGTGTGAAGGGAACAGAGTGAAGGGAGGAAAATACATAATTCGATTCAGTTTGCGAAAAAAAAGAGAGAGAGAAAGGGAAAAGGTGTAGTTAGCCCACTCATGTGAGGAGTCTGGAAGATGACGATGATGATAAAAGAGTGCCGTGTTATTACACTGCAGTAATGGAAAGGGGGCCTTAATGCCCTAGAAAAGAAAATGTAATATCCGATCTATCCAATAACAGTGATCTTTGTGTGGGGCTGAGCGGAATACGCAGTGAGGGAAAGGTGGGTGTAGGTACACAATAAGATGTAATGGGGAAATATGGCAATGAATGATGATCAAATGAAAGGTAAGTACAGTTTGAGAGCCAAACTACCGTGAAAATAATGAAGCTGTTTGCCATACACATTCCCTACTCGGGAATGGGGAAGAGTATCCACTATTATTTTTTTTGTTTTTCCTGTTATTTTTGTCAAGAATGTGACGTCCGAACATTACTTGGGAATTTTTTCTCTGATTTTTCTAGATGCAATTTTCCTGCCTGAAATATAAAAAAATCTTCTTTCGTTGGTTGGATACTGGGGATGATTGTTGAGGGAGAGCTAAAAGAAAAATAAACAGGGGGACGGGGAAAAGGGAGAAAAAAATAATAATGGAAGGCTCTGCTTCTTAAAGTAAACACGGAATAGAGACGATGTGTGCAGACTTGTCATTTCTCCCCTTCCAAATATATATTCGGCCTTTGCAAATGGAAAAAAAGTGCCCATAAAAATTTTCTTTCTAGTCTGCTCTGCTCTCTCGGTCCGAGTGGAAGGGTAATGAATAGAGATGTATTGGCAGTGCTAGTTTGTGCCCATATATTACCCGGGTTTATTGACAGAGACAAATTTTTAAGACAGAAAACGTTGGCTAGTGTGTAACGACGGCTTACTCAGGTAAAAATCCGGCTCTTCCTAGGAATGAGTAACGCAGTGTGGAGGAAGATATTTTATAGTTTAGCAAATAAGTTCGTCTTCTGCTGAGCCGACACAAGACAATGTAAATATTTTAGGATTCCGCACTGCTCACCCACATATACAATTTTACCCTAGTCCCTCTACACTATTCTGCCCTTCACAAGCCCAAAGTCGATGTACCCATATACAGCTTTTCATGGGGAAGAAGTGCACACGTGTCTCTCTTCTTTAATGTGAATGTGAACGGTAACGCATAAAAAATATCCAAACAGCTCGATACATATTTTTTTATCTCTTTTTTCTGATCACCATCATCATCATGTCTTTGTTGGAAAAGCAAACAGCTACACTTTTTTTTCTGTATACAGAAGAGGATGAAGATGTAATCAGAAAAAGGCTGTCTGTTTTGATTGAGCGCGTATCCACAATCCGCCAAACTTCCCTGAAAAAAAAAGTTTTTCCCGTTGTGGAATGTTTCAAGTTTGAAAAAAAGGAATCCATCTCAAACTCTGAGCATGCATCAATTTTTTTTTCGATCCGCGGCGAGTGAAAGTGCTAGTGTGGAAAGTAGAGAGGATCATATCATCATAGTAATGTTCTTTTTTTTCTGTGGAGAAGAGGAGAGAGCTGCTTCTGAAAAACTTTTGCAAAATTTATACCACGTGTCCCATTCCTCAGCGCACATTTATTACTCATTCATCATCCGTACACGGATCGAGAGAAGCAGAAGTGCACATTAAAGTATTGCGTTTCTCTGTTGGCTTGAGTGAAAAAATTTGGCAAATGTATTTGGCACAGTAAAAAAAAGCGGGGAGAGTAGTCTCCATTCGCCACTCACCACTCATAAAAACTGAAAAGTGCCTCTGTTTCCCTCCAAACATAAAGAGCTGTCAGTTCAAAAAAAGGAAACTTGATTCAATCCATATGCAACCTGAGAAGAACAGAAGATTCTCCATTTCAAACCCAATCTAAGTCACGGAAGTAACATCAGAACGAGTTTTTGGGGAAATGGTGTACCGTTGATGACTGACAACTCTCACCTGCACACACTTAGCACAAAGGGCAAAATCCTCACTCTTTCCAATTCCTCCATCCCCTCCGCTTTCAGGCAAATCTGCTGATGGCGTGTGCAAACTGCCGGAGAGCTTGAGAAAAATCGTACCCGGTATAAAAATCAGGGAATCATAAAAATAAATATTTTTTCTAGTTTGTTTCCCCTATAAAAAAGTAAATGTTTTTGGCGGATTTTTGAGCACCAAAACACTTGGAAATCCTTTCAGATAATAATATCTGGTAGGTAAATCTCTGGCAGGAGCAAAACAGTTCAGCTGAGCTAAGCTCCGTACCTAACTACACTTTTTCATTCTTGTAAAAACCGCTAATGCAGATTTTCTTTTTGGAGCATGTGTGCACCATTTCAAAGCGGATTCGTTTTTTTCCACAAGAGAAAATATTTTTAAGCATATTATACATTTTTTGCAAGCTATTTTTATAGTAATATAAAAATAACCGTATCTATAAGCATTAGTGAAGGTTTTCTTGTAACTTTTTTTTTATAAAAGAACGTATCAATTATATAAGTTTATGCTTTTTTAAGTTGTAATCTGCCATGATACGGTGTGCTTTACGTTCCACACGAAAAGGTCGAAAGAAGGCTCACTCTTTTTCCTTTTTAATCACATTGTGCGAAATGGAAGAAGAAAATTCATGGAAGCCTTTTCTTATACTCTAACCACGGTAAGGAAGTGCTTATGGAATATTATTTTTTCCTTGCGTTTTCATATAGGTATGTGTACTAATAGGGGAAAATACATTTTTTTCATAGAAGGATGGAAATCGGAGATGTTTTTTTCGTGTTAAACCACCATTCAGAGCCAGGGGAAGTGGCCCAAGTACCTATCAGAATCACTAACTGCAAGTTCTTTCGCTGAGTGGAAAGGAGTAGTGAGTAGTGAGCATGGCAAAAAAAGGGAATTTGGAAGAGATGATGGCTAATTTTGTGGGCGAAGTATAGGAAAGGATCTGATTTCGTTTCAAGCTCTATGTTAAGGTAAAATAGCATTTGACAGGTATCCTCATGGAAGAAAAGGAATTTAAATTAGGTACACACATTTTTTATTTGATTTTAAGTTGAAGCGAGCAAAGAGCACGTGGAAAGGCATATGTGAAAAAAAATTCCGTAGCACTTTGCTCATTTTTCACGTCTACGTATTGAGGCATGAGCTACAAATCTGCTTCGTAACGTTCTATTAAAGTTGTCCTTCAGACGTCTCAGTTTAAAATGCATTTAAATAAATTGAAATGGAAGGGATACGAAAAGCGACTGTTTTTATTTCATTAAAAAATTGACATTTTAATCGACCTCAAGATTTTTTTTCAGCCTGTCAGAAGCAATTATTAACAACGTTGCTCTGAAATATTTCAGCTATAGTAATAATAGCCCAGTCCAAAAAGCGCTACGCATAGGCACATTTAATAATAAAAAATAGAAAAGTCAAAAAACGCTAAAAAATTAATAACTTTTTAACCTGCCATATGAAATGAAAATACCGAGAATTTCCTTCCCCATTTCATACATATTCCTTTTCATGTTTTATTACTTTCTCCATTTACTTTTCCACTTTTTCTTTTAAAATAGTAGTAGAGCCGGTTAACTCCTGTGGTTAATATGCATGACCTGGTTCATTTTAAGCATGTTATTATTTAAGCACACGTGAAGAAACGTCGACAGTCAGTCAGCCAACCTTCCACAAAGCAAACTTCTACAAGGATGATGATGTCGTGGCTTCTACCAATCAACGGTAGTAGGAAAAAAGAAATTGCCCTGGTGCAATAATGCACCCGTCTCTCTACTTTCTCATTTAAAATGATAAAAAAACGCGATTTTCCTCTCGCTCGATAGGAAATTCAAGGCATATGCACGGAAGAAATGTATCCCAGCAGCTTTTCACATTATTGCGGTGATAGAACAAATAATCGACATTGCTCTTTTTAATACGAAAAGTAAACAAAAATTACGTGGGAATACGTGGCATGACATGCTATGCAGCAGAGACGGAGGACGGAGAGCCAATTTGCTTCCCTGACTGTTCTGGCTCATTGTGCTTTCGTACGCCACTTAATGAGCTTTTGCAGCTATGCATAAAAAACCGAGACGGAATGTGAGCAGTCTTTTTTTACTCGTAAGAAAAACTAACTGAAATGAAAGAATTCAAAATGTTATCTAAAATATTTTTTGTTCCCTACATATTAACGCATTTCATCTTCTTATCTCATCCACCCAATCTAAAAAACTGTGGAGGATGCCAATAATACTATGAAAAAAAAGTTCTTTTTTCCCAAGCGCGACATCGCTTTTACTGTAGTAGAATAAATAGAATAAAAAAAACTGCATAGTTGCCGTTGTCGTTTGTACAGGAACGACCTATGAAGGGAGTAAAAGGCTGAGAAAAAGGAGACGACAATTTATTTATTCTCACTAAAAAAAATTCCAAATGGGATGAGGTCTTTCCTCCTCAGATGTCTTTAGAATGTGCAACGGTTATTTCATCTCTGCATTTATTACTGTAAATAAGCGATCGCAGTTAAAGATAAGATGAACTGGTGATGTCTGCACGAGAGTATTACAGATTTTTGAAAATGTTTCCAACTGTAACGACTCTGTGTACACGTACTTTAATGTGTGTCCCTCCTTGAACTAGTTGCTAGAGTATAAAAAGGGTAGCATCAGAAAGCAGGGAAAAATTCATGACGTTTACTACTTCTGGAACGGCTGCACTCTCTGCTCGTAAAAAATGTATTTTTTGGTAGGATGACTCAAGAAAGACAAGTTGGTTGAGTAGATGTGATTATGCATGCACCCGTTCTACCAACTACCAGAAGAAATGAGAATGGGAGGATGGCTCATTCCACACTCCTTCTTCCTCTTCTGATAATTCCCATATGTTGTGACACTTTGAGAAGACGTCCTCATCCACTTCCATTCCTTCCTAGTTCCTACACCCACTTCCGTCCTTCTATTCTCCCGTGAAAGAATTCTTCCTTCCTCGCATCACTGATATATCAAGATCAACTCGGAGGATTTCTGGCTCTGTAGATTGTGGATCTCCTCACTTGAATTCTACTGTTAAGCTCTCCAAAACCAGAAGGACATATGTGCGCAATGGATCTCCTCACTTGAATTCTACTGTTAAGCTCTCCAAAACCAGAAGGACATATGTGCGCGAGTATTTTTATGTGGACGCGGAGAGTCATAGCAAAAAAAATATTCACATTTTCCTTATGAAAGGAAGCCACTGATGAGACGAGTAGGAAAAAAAACTGTCGCCACTACAAAACTGCCGTGGGATGGATGAAGAATTAGCAATTTACCTTATGTGTATTATACGTACACTTTAATTTATTATTTAAAATGCCGGCTTTTTTTCTCTCAGCACTGGCAGTATCAAAGTAAAAAAATTTTCCAGTTTTTTTTTCCTTTGTTAGCTGAAAATATACATATCAGCTTAAGTTAGCTTGCTGGAAGTGCTTACGAAGTTGAATATTATATTTGGCATGAATTCCTGTTTGAACTGGGCATTATGTTGTATGCAGACTGCAGAGACGGGAAGGAGACAGATGATGATGACTTCCACCCTAATTCTTTTTAATGCCTGTTTAGCTCGACTTTGGTGTGACAAGGGCTCAACTGTCATCATCGTCTTTGGGAATAGTAAAGAAGAGAAGAAAATTGACGCTCCGCTAAAGCCAAAAAACTTCCTCTCGGCTGACTCCAGCTCCCTACTGCATGCGTATCTCTCACACGCATCAGAGAGAATGCAGACATGTTATTGCATTTCTACGTGCCGCTTTATTTTTTCTTCAAAGAAACGCATTCCTTAAATCTTTTAATACTTTTGGAAATCGGGTACTTGATTTCCCCCAGTGAAAAATTGCTTTTGCTGAGTTATGGAGAGCCAAAGAAGAAGAGAAAAAAAGGTTTCTCCAGCTACTACTGCAATGCTTTATTTGCACTCTTCCCACTAATGATACATCTAAAAAAATGCGTACTTTTTTTAGACTTTTCCATGGATTGAATAAGAGATAAAAAATAATAATATTTGAGAGTTTCAAGTTAAAATGGTATGCCTTAAATAGAGAAAACCGCTTAGGACTTTGACTTTGACTCTAGCCTAAGCTGATTTTATTCTGAATCCTTTCACATGAAAGGGAATGGGTAAGCACATAAAGCATCTCTTGTGCTATTTCGCCTCGAACTGTTTAAACAGAGAAGGATTTAACAGAAAAGCAAAAAAATATATGTATTTGGAGAGAAAGGGTAAAAGAAGGAAAATTGGAATTGAGAAATTGCGGATGTGCTTGGTAAAAAAAGTAAAAAAAAGTGGACGTATTACATATTCATTGAGCTTTTTTTATAAACTTCAAGTCAAGTGTGAATGTACACGAAATATGCTGCTCTTTATTTTTCCTGCTCAGTCTAAGGAAAACATGTTCTGGAGTAGGAAAAAAATGTGGATTTATTTATTACACCATTTTCCATTGTTTTCCGGAAACATTATTCCAGTTGAGATGTCACACTTACGCTAGCAGATCCCTATTGGATATGCGTGTAGTAGGATGCCAGATGAGCAGACACGTACTTACACGAACAAAAGCAATAAAAAATTGTTTGAAAGAAAATTACCAAAAAAAGAGTATTAGCTGTGTAGTCAGAGGTAATATATAAATGAGCTTCTTCTGCAAAGACAGAATGAATGAATTTTCAGGGAGAGTATGTGCACTATATAGAGAGGAGGAAAGGAGATAATGACAATTTCATTTCAATCGAGGCATCTCCTACACAATAAGAGTTTTTGGCAAGGAGCCTTCTCTCTCCTTCTCTCAAAAGAAAGGAAGATTTTGAGATGGAAGAGAGATATGCCGAAATTTATGGAGTGTATATGCAGTAAATACACGAAAAAGGCATTGTGTGTGGAGCAAATGTAATTCAGCAATAATCATAACTTTCCTCCTAGAAAAAAAAGAATAAACAGAGACTACGACGATAATGCTTTTTCTTTCTGTGCTCAGCGATTACAGATTTTTTTCCATTGGCGAAGGAAGAAATGGGTTAATTTAGAGATCTCGTTTGCGTTCTATGAATGAAGCCGGACATATGCTTATATTCTTTATATATACGCTTACCGCTGTCGGTGAGAAGGAAGAGAAGGAGTATCCATCGGAGACTCCCCAGCAGCTCCATCACTTTGGAGAGGGGGTAGAGGAGACGACTCCTTGATGAGAGGGCTCCTCCTGGCCCATAGCACGAGGACGAAGATGAGCAGCCTGTCGTGTCTCTTGTCATCATCATGCGACTGTTTTCAGCTGACGGTAGAACTCTATCGCTGGCTGAGCTGGGGCAATAATTTGTGAGAAAGTTGCTGGAACATCCACCACCACTACTCATTCCGGCGACGGTGATGCTGCCGCCACCAGCAGCACTTACACCACCACTGCCACTTCTTCTACTAGACCTATACTTCCAGCTACGGTTCACTTCAGATCCACTCCCCCTTATTCCTGGAATGTTCAGTGACAACGGCGACAACTCACTCAGCACCATATTTGTCTTGTGTAAACAAATTGGGGATCAAGAAAAAATAGGTAAACTTTGACAAGGAAGCTCATGTATGTAAATAGACAACTGCTTTTATGCTTTCACAGACATACGCCTTCGATCTCTACAAGATTCTCTCAGGATGAATAAACCATTCCGTTTGCTTTACTTTTCAAAAGGAATCGCGTCGTCTCAATAGAGTTCAGTCGTTGGTGAGATTGTCATGCAAATCTAATTTTCATTCGTATAACACAAGTCAATCACTATTTATTTAGGGATATAAAGTTTTTGTTTTAGCCTGTTTTTTTTATCTTCCTCAATTCCCCACTCGAAAATTTAAAGAGTGCGCAAAATTAAATTCTTAATTTGGGGAGTAGCTTGAGTAACTCTAAATTTACACACCATTTCCTCTCAAGTTTGTTCACTTTTTTTAACCTTCTTCTTGTTCCTGTTCCTGCCTAACCTGGAACTTCCTGCAGTTTCATTAGACTCCTTTCAATTATATTTTTTGGAAAAGAGGAAGTCGAGAGAGAAGTTTTCTCTCACATTTCACTCATCTCGTCTTACATTTTCTTTTTTGTCTTGTGTAGGCAAAGGTATGACACAGCACATACACACTCAGCATTTAATTAGATTTCCTTTTTAGGGAAAGACTTCGCACAAAATGTGTCTTTTCTTTCCTTTTACCTGCTGTGATGATGATGAGAACGGGAATGAATTAATTCAAATTATGCCTGTAAATGTGGCTGAAATGGAGGGAAAAATAGGAAAACGTTCACTCACTTCTTCAATATTATTTTCACCAGGCGCGGAGCACAAAATTTGATGAATGTTTAATATGGTAGTGGTGAGGATGATGAGAAGAAAAATGCGGAAGTGTTCGTGTAGACTCCACACGACAGCAAGAATTTAAGTACGACACGCTCGGTGATCACCAAGCTCAGCACTAGCACCACCTCCCTCACCGTTCCCACAATGGAAAATTGTCGAGAGGATTTTTATTGAATTGTGAGCAGTGTGTATTATTTTACAAGAAGAGGATGTATGCTTCTGCGAGAGTCACTCAACCGAATCAATATATGAAGGCTTTTCCTTAAAAACGAAATTGGCAGCTTTTATTCAGCAGAGTGAAATGTCTTTTCCTCACATTTTCATTAACTTTTCTGTGGAAAACTGAAAATATTCCTTAATTTTTAACTCTTCTCAGGAATTAGTCGTGGCACACGTGTGTAAGTAATGGGACGCTTCCAACCCAACTTTCTTCGCGCATTTTGTCGTAAAACGCAGAGTAGTATAAAGTGATGTATATGAAATGAAAAATTACGTCCATTAATTTTCCTATAGACACTGCCGAGGGGAGTTCACGCAATGATTAAATTATTGCCAATTACTATTATTATTACTTATGCGAGGGAAGGAGGAGCTCCAAAAAAAATAAAGGTTGGAAGTTTTGAGGCTCAGTTCTCAAAATTCATACGAGAAAGTTGAACCTTTTCAGCATTTTAACCTCGCTTCTTGGTATAAAGTCAGTGTGAGGAAGGAGCACAAACTAATTTCCATTTGAAATTATGACGCTGGTGAGCATTCAGAAAAAAGTTTATTTCCTCTCTCTGGTCCGGACTTTCCTATATTCAATTGGAGTGTTTGGGCAGGGCAGGGACGCAACACACGTTTCCTTCACTTTTCCACTTTTCCACACGCATTCACTTCAACTTCTTCTTTTTTCCGGAGATTGTCTGCTATCTTTTCCTCTTTTGTCCTTTTTTCCTTCTGGTGTCCTTGTCTCCTTAATAATGGATTCACGTTGGATGGAACAATACCAGTGCGGGTTGATGATGATAGCGTATGGCAGCGCTGAAAAGAGAAAATGTCACTTGAAGTGAGTCAGTCCCCTTTCTGCTCTCCTTTCTCTAAATGCTCCCTTTTGAATTCCTCTACTAATAACAGACTACTTTTTAGCAACACTTTTTTTATATATCAGGATGAAAATTGGATAATAAAGGGTAATGCGATGATAGGACGAGGACAATGACAATCACTCACATTCACACAGAAAATATATCCACCTCCCTGTGGAAATATTATTTTCATTTTCTATTTCTCTTCCTAGTGATGCTTTCCCTGCATAAGTGAATTCATACATGAGGGAGGAAGAGTGCAAGTATGGTAGCAGGAAAAAACTGGTTCAGTGTACCTCTGCCTTTCTCCTTTCTTCCAAGTTAAACAGGATGGAAAATACGGACGGTATAGCTAATGGGAATCATAGCAATAATCATAATCGTAATAAAAGTAGTGGTATTCTTCCCCACTTTTCAATTCCTCTGCGGCTTCCCCAACCGTAAAATCAAGTTGTTACATGGACCATTATTGGCATTCCATTTTGCTCCGCAAAGATATACACCGTTGTATACGCAGATCAGACACCATATTTCCCTGTAAAAGTAAATTGTATGTGAAATCGAAAAGGAGGAAACAGAGCAAAAACTGCGTTCATTGCAACTTCCAATAAAAAAATCTACAAAAAAAGAAGAAAAAAAGTTACGTATCTTTACAAGACCTTTTTTTCTCATGAACTGGAAAAAAGAAAGTGTGCGGATGCAGAAGAAGAAATGGAAAAGGAAAGAAGCCTTCATTTCCTCTTTTCTCTCCTTCGTTTTTTTGATTCGGAGATGAGCTGAAGAATGGCAGACTCCCTGCTCCCTTCACAGCACACGCAGACAAACGACGGAGGATGACTGTATGTTCGTGCCTATATGTGTGGGGATGGTGATGAGCATGCTTTTGTGTAATAATGCCTTTTCCCTAGCCTGAAGAGAAAGAAAGACGCTGACTTTTCCGTCCTTGATTTTTCCCTTTTCCTAACAAAAATGTTTTTTTCTGGAGCGCCATCAGCGCACCAGCACCAAGCTACATGATTCCTATATAAAGTAGAATGTTTTTTTCCAAGTACACTAATGATAGCTGTAGCAGTTAAACCAGCATGACATTTTCTATCATTACGTCAGATTTTCTAGTCATGTCATCTCTCCTTCGCGGAGAGTGTTTGCAATAAGCAAAAATCTCTAGACTAACTTTTTATTCTTTTCTAGTTTCTCCAGAGGAAATGGAAAAGGCTATGTCTACGGAGAATAGTTTCCTCTTTCTTGTTCCGTCCGTAATAATACATTTTTTTGCATTTGGAATTTACGAAAAATAATATCCTGATGGTTGTCTGTCAAAAAAAATCAATTCATAATTTGATTTTTTTCCTTCCATCTTTTTCTATCTTGATAAGAGTGCTGATTTCAGTAGTAAAAAATGGTATTACTAAATTTTTGAGTACATTTAGATTGCAAATTTCAATTACATAGATATTGACTTTCTGGAGGGGGTGGGCGTTTTTTAGAAATCGCGAAGGGAACTCAACTAATGAATCTGATTCTTCCTGTGGAAGAATAAAAAAAATCGGTGCCTATATTCCTTGACTATACTCATTTGTTCCTTTTTCCTGCCACGTCGCAAGAAAAAATGTTTGTATGTTTGTTCGAAATAAGAAGATATAATACACAATCAAGACAGGACACAGAATAGAAGGGTGCCACAATAAAGGCGAAAATTGAAAAGATTTTTTTAGTAGCTCTCAGCTATTCAATTCATTTTTTCAAGGAAGGGAAAGCTGGGGAGCGGAAATTATATTACGTTTTCATATGAACCTGTTTGCACAGTAATTTCGAAATGTAAATTTTATTTTGCACGTACCTATTCTCGTCCCTTTCAACTTTTCACTTTGTACAAAAAATAGTACTCCGTGGAAATGTTATTCGGAGGAAGAGCCAAAGACGCAAAAAAGAAGAAAGTGTTGAGCTAGATTTGTTGTGAACGCACAGGACAATACAAGCCTTAATAAACTTTCCAGACTGTTGTTTTTTCTCTGTCTACTTATTTCTTTGGTTTGCTGTACAAGTGACAAAAATTATGTTCAGCCATCAAGAACAGAAGGATTGATCCATCAGGAGGAAACGCTCAGTTCCTTTTTCCAAATTGAGTGTGACCGACTGACAGACTGGCTGGATACTTTTTTTTCCTCCGTGCCAGTTTTGTTTACTCCGAAAGCACTATACTCCCTTCTTAGGTACTTTTATTTTATTTTGTTGATGTTTTGAAAGTTGAGACAAGGCGTTGGCTTACAGCCGGATGGATAAACTTGGATACGGTTTTTTCGGAGAGTGGATAAGGTACAGTGGAAAAGAGAGAGAAAAGTGTCAGTCTTGGTTTTTGCACGACATGCACTATTACTTATCGATAATATGTCCACACAGCAGTGGGGGCATCACACGCTGGAAAGGAGAAATTGGAAACGATACACTTTTTTTCTCTCTCCCTCCCGTCACTCAGTCAAGCGTCGCGGAGAAAGGAGAAACAACGGTATCAACACTGACAACTATTTTACCCCTGTATAAAGTCGTTGACTGGAGTCCAACCGGAATTCAGATTCGTTTGAGAAAGTCTCTCGCTTTTCCCGTTTTTGTTTCTTATCTGATGACAACCCAAATTAATGTAACTTTTTCCGATGCTCTTATTTCCTGCCGTAGCACAGCTCACACAGAAAGGACATTGGCTTTGCTAGATAAAGTGAAATGCATTCCTTAAGTTTGATATTTTTATTCTGTTTAACACTCAATCTCAATATATTTTTTGTAATGGGTATTGAAAAGCTCCCGCATAAAGCGGGCCGTCAGAAACTCTTCGCCGAACAGAATTTTCCTTTGAAGAAAACGTTCACTAGATACAAGAGTACTGGAAGAGTTGATGATAAGAAATTATATTATTGAAATTGAAACCACTCTCTGAGATTATGATAGGAGCTTTTTTGCATAGACTCAACTCACTGACGGAATTGTAGTAAAAAAATGTGGAACAAAACTTTTAGAGATTCAAACTTCAAAGAGGAGTGAAGAAAGTCATTTTTCATTTTACAAAGAAATCATCTCGTACGATTTTTTTTAGTATTTTATAATTAGACACGATCACACGATCACGTTTTGCCCCGATATTTAAGCCCGTTCGGGAATGACCTTAATTTTCCGTCCTTGCTTTGTTTCGTGGTGGTGACTTTGATGGAAAAGTTTCGCAGGGACTATAGTGTGAAAGAGCATCCCTTGCGTAAATGTAACCTTGTGGCAGGCTTGCTTATTTTACGTACAGAATGTAAACGTACTCAAGTAACGGTGGAGCGACCAAAAAAGCGCAGAGAGCGAACTCGACGAAGTTGCTTCCAAGACGAGACTCTGAAAGCGACTAGCGCTAGCCACACAACTCGTGTACTCCAGGCGACGGATGTTAAAGCACGGAGAGAGGGGATCGATAGGGGACTGACGCACTAAATCAACAGAGGGAAAAATGCCTTTTCGCTATAGAGAAAAACTGTGCGATGAGCGAGGGTCTCTACGATACTAGCTTAGCTCCGTAGCGGCAGCTATTTCCGTAGAGAAGTTTTTTTTTTGGTTTGGGAGAGAAAGAAGGAAGAAGAATCTCGCGTTTCTCGAGCTTTTCAAGTTTTGGCTTTGACTTTGGTACTACCACACGAATACCACCACAGCGAAAAACGGATTTGCTTTTTTGGAAAGGGCTTCTCATCCTCTATCAGAAATTCGCAATCCTGTGCCGCAGCGTTCTCATTGTCGGGTCAGGTGAACGTTTTTCTGTTGCTCTACTTTCAAGTAAATAAGAGACATTGTAACTTGTTTGTTCTCCCTCTAAAATTCGTACATCTGAGGGGATTATATTGCAAAGGCATGTTCGCACGTCGTTCTGGAGGGAGCTGCTTTTTTGCAAGTCAGTTGACATGCTAATTTTGGAAAATTCAGGGACTAGTATAGTATGCAAAAAACGTTGTTGGTGCTCAATTTTGTTTTTGCAAGTGTAGTTGATGATGGAATTGTGAAACGCTAAATTTTTTGCTTCGGAACATGTATGACAGCCTTTTTGGGATAACTAATGTCAATTTAATGTAAGAGTAAATTTTTTAAATGGACAGGAGAAGGACATGCTTACATTGACATTGCGGTGCCAACAGCACGGCTCGTTGCTGTCAAATGTAGCACCGGATGTAAAGGAGTAATATCGTATAAGGTTTTTGCGTGCTCTGTAATTTAAGGAAATAAAGTGTTGCATATTTTAAATCACCTTTCAAAATGGAAAACAGGTATCAATTAAAACTTGAAATTTGGGACAGAAATAGGTTATCGTGACGTTCGACAGTGCGTAAGCAGTAATGGCAAAAAATTAAGTCATAATTTCTTTTTTGGTAAATGTAATGTGAAGCACCTCATTTCAGTGATTTTCGCAATTTTTATCAAATAAGCATTATCACTTCGGACTATTACTGGGCATTAAGTCATTAAGCTGGAACGACTTTTGACCTCGTTGACTTAATTATACTTCAACGATTATAGTAGATTATGTATAATATAGCTATATAGCAGCTTCATTCACGATTACAGCGCGCGTTTAGTTTGAAAAACCTTGCCAGCCGCCATTCCATCAATATGTTAGCCAATTCAATTCTTTCATTCTGTCACTCTTTATATCTTAATTACAAAGGCTTGAAATACCTATGGACAGCCTCTCAAAGAAACTACTTGAATTAGTTTAAATTAAATATTACTTTTAAGTATGAATGAAGCAGCTGTATATTACCATAATCTTTTTTCTGACAACAACTTCAGGTAATGCTGAATAGTATTAGTTGAACTATGGGTGAAATCAATTTTAGTTGAAACAATTGTCTAGCATGTAGTGATTGCTTCATAAGATGATTGTGTAAGTAGTTATGAAGGTCAAGTTGAAAACGTCACAAAAAGCTTATTTCCATCTCATGTGATACTTCGACTGGTAACACACTTGAAGAAAATTGCACTGCAATTCTTATAGGAGAAGAGCCTATATAGTGACCCTGCAAACTTTACCAGAATAAATCCAGTCTGGCAAGTCGATTTGAAATCCAAAGCAAAACAGTTTCAACACTGCAACTCTGTACTTCGTAATCTTCTTATTCGTTCATGTTCAAATAAATGTACTCTTTTATCAGTCTTACAAGTTGAAAGTTTAAAAAAAACTTTAGCATGAGTTTTTCTCATGATGTAATTTTCTTTGCTTACTTGTATAACATTGCACACAGCACGAATTTCAGTCGGATACTTACTAATAACTACCAAACTACCCTATTAGCTGCCTACTTCCTTTCCTTGGAGGTAACTGAAGCTTGTGTAATTTCTAAGTTGGCGCAAAAGCCTCTGTTTGCACTCCCACAAAGTGTGGTATTCGGTGCTCACAGTTGAGTAGCCGATAAAGTAGTGTGTGTTGATACTTTTACAACAACACTACTTTCCTGGCAGTGAGCCAGGTACTTAATAACACACAAAGTAGACGAGGGAAATGTTGATTTACCCAGAGTTACTGAGAGATTCTTTCCACAGAAAATGTGATATAATACGAAGCTGTGTAAGTAAATATGAT
>JAHZND010004679.1:0-14706 GCA_027744115.1 Acrocyrtus sp. NNG-2020 | reverse complement strand
CAAAAGGAAACAAAGGATACTTAAAAGCGAGTCCAACATAACTCTTTGTGTGTTTTAAGAAGTCGGCCATTTCTCCTTTTACACTGGTCTGCTTTTATCATAGTGTGGGATTTAAATGCAATAAAACCTTCAGAAGGAAAATGGTCATGTTTCATACCAGCTACAGAGTTCTAGGTAGAGCTTGTGACGTGTGAGAGCTACATGGGAAGAGCTCTGTTTCGGCAATAATAACTTAGGGACCATTTATTGCGTTCATAAGTATCCCTCTCATTTAAATTCCCTGTTTTTAAAGCGCTTTCTTCCGTAAAAGTTGCAGGTTGCTGTTGAAGCCACTGCCTGTATTTTCATGGTAAAAAGCAACTACAACTACAACAACTATTATTACACCAAGCTACATGCATTTTTGCACATGTACCTCACACAATTTCAGGTCCACCCAGTAAAACGGGAAGGAAGAGGCTCCTCTTTTTCTTTATGTATGGAGCAAGTAAGTGGTATTAAAATGCTAGCACACTGTGTACATTAAATAGCTCGGAATGATACAATAAAAAGAGGAGACACTTTTTCTCTAAAATTCCTAAATATGTATCATACAAACACTTTGCATTTTTTTGCGAATACTTTTTCCATCCCATTGTGTCGTGATGTTGATCCCATCCGCAAAAAAATCGGCACTTCAAACTGGGCTACTTTTTTATTATTCTTTTTTGAACATTACGCAGAAAATCACAAGACTCTTAGGACGAGGACATCGACAATTGTGAGGGAGAAACTCTGGTGTGAGTTTACATCTCTACACACCCGGCTCATTTTTATCAGATCGCTTTTATTTCTTCACAATGAAGAACAAAAGCGCCTTTGTCGGGAGCAAGGTCTACACACGTTGAAAATCGTTTTATCTTGTGTGCGAAAAAGAAATATATCATCGCAATGCCAGCGCGGTAAGTATATATAGAGCTTCAGCATAAATGTGAGCACGAGAGTAGCACTGGCTCATATGAGAAAAACTTTCGTCTTGAAGAAAAACAGGCTGCAACGCAACAGTGAAATGAAAACGGTAGAAGAAAAGACTGGGCAAACAATAATCCCACACAATCTACACAGCACTCTGCATATAGGTAAGTAAAATATTGCGAAAATGGCGACAGCTGAATGTCAACTCAGAAGAAACCCGTTGCTCTGCTTTTGTTCCCCTATTCGCATGGTCTATTTCGGCAGATTTTAAAAGCGCCTTTGTCGGGAGCAAGGTACACACGTTGAAAATCGTTTTATCTTGTGTGCGAAAAAGAAATATATCATCGCAATGCCAGCGCGGTAAGGATATATAGAGCTTCAGTGTAAATGTGAGCAAGAGTGTAGTACTGGCGCATATGAGAAAAACTCGTCTTGAAGAAAAACAGGCTGCAACGCAACAGTGAAATGAAAACGGTAGAAGAAAAGACTGGGCAAACAATAATCTCACACAATCTACACAGTACTCTGCATATAGGTAAGTAAAATATTGCGAAAATGACGACAGCTGAATGTCAACTCAGAAGAAACCCGTTGCTCTGCTTTTGTTCCCCTATTCGCATGGTCTATTTCGGCAGATTTAGTAGTGTAGTTTTTGCACTCGGCAACGGCACTGTTGCCAATACCGAAGCGGTAAAACACACAAAGTTAAATTGAAAGGGAAGGAAATCATAATTATTATTTTCGGTTTAGGGGAACATGGCACGGTCATGTTCACCGTTCACCTTGCAAGCTGGGAAGAACGGTTTCAGCATGCTGATTTTTATAGGCTCGGAAGTGGTATCCGATATTGGATCGGATATATGGCAAATCAAGGCTATTTATTGTAGTTCTATGCATCCCCTTCGGTTTCGATGATGTGTATTTATCTATTAGCGGATTTTCCCCTTTTCTACAGTCGAAAGGCGGGGAGTGGGAGAGGAAGGACTTGTACAATGTGACAATGACAAACCTTCAAGTTGTTACCGTATCTCAAGGTCCCCGACCGACAACTACGTATTCCTTTTGCAAATACTATCTCTGATAAAAAAGTGCCTACCGGTAAAAAAATTGAATTTATAGAGCACCTGCAATTGTGCAATTTCGACTAGGACCTTGCTCACTTAACTATAATATCAAATAGACTGAAAATATCTCAATGGTAATGCAGGGGTGCAGCGGAAATAAATATTTTTTAGCGAAGGCTAAAGATAAACTTGTGCAAGGATCGGATACAGAGATACTCGTGCTTTTTGTAAACGCAATAAATCCATATTTTTATGGAAATGCTTTGTACAAAGTGATGTGGTTTTCATTAGCCACTTTTTATTTATGCTCTTCTTTAAAAATCCATTTTAAGTCAACAAAATAGAACCGTATGGAGATACAGTTTTACTGCAAAGATGATTTCACGTCTTTCAAGATGGCAATAAAAGTCTAAGATATTGTAAAGGAAAACAGTGCATAAAATAAACTCTTAGAGGGATTACGGATCCTTTAGAACTCCTTTAGAAATTTACAACCTATATGAAGAGGAGAACAGAAAATGTGAAAAAAGAAAATTGGAAATTCTGTGCTACTTCTGCCAATCCAAAATTCTTCTGTTGCTTTCCAGCTACTTGTTGCGATTCCTTTAGTTGCCCACACGGTTTAATCCAGTGCTAGCTTCTTTTTTAGCCGATTTTCTAATGCATAAAGATAGGATATTAGAGCACATAAAGATGGCAAAAGCAGACAATATGGCAGGTGGTGTGACAGAACTACTTTTACGTATATCAGCCTAGCCGAGAAAATTCACTACTTTTGAAATGCTTAGCTTCTATGCGCTTCCACGGTTATTCAATGGGTCCACACACTAATAATTTGGATGCTTTATGAATGCAATCATTTCCGGATGTTGCTGTCATAAAGCATCCAAATTAAGAGTGTGCTGTGCACTATGCACACTTGCTATCAATTTCCAGTCTGTGTCTTGCAAGTTGCAACATTGTCTCGAAAATTTAATAAAAAAATATTTTAAAATAATGTTTTCTTGAAGGTGTCTGCCATCAAGCTATAATAAATATGCATTATTTGTAATTTAGAGTAATAATAATGACAAGATGCAGTCGATTTATTAAAACAGTAAATTTTGATAATCATTGCATCATAAATGACCTTACCACTGTGCCCTACTTACTTTTGCCAAAGTTTAATTTCATAAAAAAGCATGTGCAGCCGTGCCAATGAAGGAGTACTATATACCAAAATGCAAATGTTAAATGTTTTTTCATATCAGATCTGAGGACAGATTTCAATGTGACAATGAAGAAGGAAGGAGAAATACAGTGAATGAAATGAAATGACAAAAGAGAGTAATCCTTTCCAACTTTCCACATGGCTTGGCGGAACTTATTTTGACTCTGCTACAGCCACCCTCAAGTGGTCCATTGGAGATTTAAATTATGTATGTGATTTTGTACATGAAGATGTTAAGTTGGATCTGCTCTTCAAGAAAAACTTTACGTTGCGAAACGGAAAAGTGAGGACAAAGATCAAGATCGTAATAGAAAAGGAGTTCGTTACGTTTATACAATGTAGAGCAAATATTGTGCAGTCTGTACTAATATACAAATGTCTTGATTTTAAAGAAGGCTGCTCCACTAATAAAAATTTGTCTCTGTAATAACACGTCTCCGACTGCTACGCACTACGTGCAATAAACAAAAATGTGTACTATAGTAGACGGAGTCATCAGTATCGCTACACTTCTAAACTGTATTATGAAATGAATCAGTTTCTGTACATGCCAAAAGTTCTTCTTTTGATTATCCTCTCCTCCCATTTTTGATTCACTTGGTGCGAAAATTCCCCTTTTCGTAGTGCTTATTTACTCTTTACATAAGATAAAGCCGATGTGTACTTTTTGACTTTTAAAAACTCAGAACGCGAATATATAGACGTAGGGAAAAGCGTAGCGTATTACACTGCACATGTTGAACTCAAAATTTAAAACTGCATCTTCATCGGCTCAGCACTATGCTCTCCTTGCTCTGTAATTTTCCTTTTCTATCCCCAAGCCGAATAATTTTCAGATACGTGGAGTATCCCGAAAGAAAAGTTTTCGGATAAAACTGTAAAGAAAAGGATTGGTTGCCAAGCTGGTTGATATCGTGGGTATTTTATTGCACGGTTTTTCGAACTGAACGAAAAATATGTACAATACTGCTTTACAGTACTGCAGACAACATGCTGAGATACTTTTGAACCTATTTAAATTATCCCTTACTTTTTATTATAAATCATGAAAATATATTGCTGTTTTTAATTACATGAAAATGCGTTTCTCCAATTTACCGTGTAATCAAGGACCTATTTGAGAGGTTCTATGTGTGGCAGTGTATTGTACAATTAAAAGGTAACATCATCAAATAGACTGTTATTCTCATCGACGAGTTTAGAGCAAAATCATTATATTGCCAATTTTCAATTTGATAAAAACGGCTTTGTGCAAAATTTACCCCTTTGTCTGAAGTATAATACTGAATGTCAGTCACGCGACAGCTTATTTATTTATCGGTCACTTTTTACAAATACTTGAAAACGGAGAAAAATATGCTACACATTTGGCTGAAACGATGATAATGTCGCACGTGTTGATGCACTTGACTCACTCTGGTTCTATAAAAAAATTTAAAACAATTCAGCCAACTTGTGAACAACGATTTGCTTTTTCTTTGCCCTTTCTTGTTTTATCGTGTGCCATTTTAACCGCGGCTGATAGTACACTTAAAAAAACTATATTTTGCATCAGAACCAGAAGTACAATCTACATTTTGTGTTTTGTGAATTAGACGTGCTCTATGCACGAAATGTGCACAGTCAAAGCCACACTGTTGTAATTCTGCTTCTTGATTCTTCTAGCATTTTATTTACTCGAGAAAATCGCAAAGATTTTTTCGTTACGAGTTTATAAATAGTTCTTACAGCCTTAATTCCTCCCTCTTCCCTGCCTCATATATCAACTATCAACTTTGTGTGAGGATACTCCAGCCTATACATACACTGGATACTTTACACTGGGCTCTTCTTTTCCGCCTTTTCTACTGCAGCGCGTCTTATTTATTTAACCGTGTTGCAAAGTATTATTTAGTTTTTTTAGTTTGCGCAAAATATACAAACACAATAATCTAAGTTACTAGTTGACCATTTCGTTTCTCTAAGGCGGGCCTAGAAGAAACAAAGTGCGTTGGAAGTGCATAAATATTTGATCGAAAACTCCCGCGGTGCTGTATAAAATTTTAAGCCTTATCAGTCTGTATCTCTTTTTATTGCTAGTGTAAAATGTCTCGGCAGGAAGAGGCGCAATATATTCTTATCAGTCTTTGTCCCACTTCATATAAACACTTTAAGTTAACATTCCTGACAAGAACGCAAATATTTCTCGTCTGCACTAACTATGTTGTTGCTATTGTGGTTTAAAATATTCACATTTCCTAAATGGCTCATGTGGTCCAAATAGTTTATTGATTTATAGCATTTTATTATCGGTTATATGGTCTCTTCCTAATTATTGGGCCTCTTCCTGCACAAATTGTAATTAGAACTGCAACAAAGCGCTGCTATTAATATGAAGGAGAAGCATGACGTTAAGGACATAAGGACACATCAAATCAATATGTTCCCTTGAATTGCTTATGGCGCGGTAAGATGGAATAGGGCACGGAATGTATAGCAAATGGTGATTATTTACTGTTACGAAAGAAAATTAATAATGATGAACACAAAGGCAGCAAAGGACGCGACTATGGATTGATGTACACATACCAGCCAGATATAACGGGAGAGCGGAAAGCGTTATCCTGATTAAGTTAAATCATTATTGCTTTTTATTGGCTTTCTTCACTTTACGTATAAAGTTGGCTGTTCTTTCTTTCTTTTATACCTGTTATCGTTATCCGCTTATTCTTCACAGCAGTAACCTACAGTTTTGAGCTGTATTGATTCTGACTTCTGCAATATATAAAATGCCTGTAGTCTGACAAATACAGCCGACTTGCTCTTTGTGGTATGTGGTATGTAATTATCAAGCAGAAATAGATTGTATATATGTTGCAGGTGCTATATATTGTGTATATCCTGTATTTTCATGCAAACTCAATCAAGCAGATAAATTATCATTTATCTACTAATTTCAGTGCAAAAGCACTGCCATATTGGTATAGGTAAACAAAGGTATTATTAATTTGTTAATTGGAACCAAATATGGTGGCAAAAACAAAGATGGCCACCTAGACATCCTGCCGGTAGGAATACTTATTACTCTGGAGGAAATCCGGTTTCCCTTCCAGGAATATTGGTATATCATAGCGAGTGCAAATTTTGTCCAATTTGCTACTAAAAATTGTTAGCTTCCTGCCTACTATTAATAGTATTAACCAATTAATCCATCCTTTTGCAGAAACATCCTGGCGCAATAATAGATAAAGGTTCCAGCCTGAAAACTTCCAGGAATATATAGGTACGTTGTAAAAACATACCACGCGTGCTATTCTCATTACCTTTGATCCCTGTTATATGCGCATTATGCGCGATATCTAACTTGATTACTGACTATGATTACTTATCATGGTTATACTATTATTAACAGTAAAACTGTTAACGGGATATCTGTCATAGCCACAATTCCCTAGTTGTAAGTTTGTTTTATCTATCTGTCACCACGTTTTAAGTAAAAAGGAAATGTCAATATCTTTGTATCATTAGGCAATTCATAATGTGGCCTTGTCACACTTAAATGCGCAAAATATAGCGCAATAATGCGCCGTTGGAAGCGGGGCGACATATATTATCTAACATAGACATCTTCATATGAAACGGAAATTTAGTTTCCTCTACGTACATTTATTTCATTTTAATAGTATTACCTTTTTATATCACCGTTTCATGTCTGAAAAAATATATGCTACGGAAATTTACCTATCCTGAATGTTTACTAAAATATCACTACTAGGTATGCATATTATTGTATAGGTAGGTATTTTGTGTGGATTGAGTTTGCTTTAAAATGTAAATATTTTTACATCTGAAGATGACAGGTGCTGACTGTTCAATCCTCCAGCCTTGACTTTTTACTCTGCAAGGCAACATTATGCAGGTGTTGATGTGCTAAAACCAGGAAGTGAGGACAAATTGAGATTAGCAAGGCAATCGAGAGCACTTTTCTGGTCATCCCACTTAATGAAAATTTGGAAGCTAAAAGGCAAAATTGTGCCACATAAGTTTCCCTGAATTCAATTTCAGTTTTCAGTTCACGGTCACGCTATCCCCGTAAAGGAAGCAGTCATATATTGAAAGCTCGTAAAATATATCTTTTATGTAGAAAAAAGGCAATTCTACTTGTGCCTTCAGCTTTTTTGCCACGCTTCTAAAATAGCATCAATAACGTAAAGCACAAAAATAATGGGCAAAGAAGCAATAAAACGGGGAAATGGGATTTTATGAGGTACGCTACTACGGTACGTGTTGCGTGTGTAAAAAAAGGATGCATCCTGCTGACATGTATAAGGTAAATATTTTCTTTATAATTTTACGCTGGAACGGTGAGTTGCGTTTATGCATTTCTGTTGCTTTCTTCGAACTCATTTTACATTGAGCAAAATGTTAATTGGAAAAGAAATTAAATGTAAGTGTGTATGCTCACAAGCTCATCATAATTTTTCGGGGAAGGGGACAAAGATGCTATTGCAACGATTGCAGAGTTTAGGTATGCATCAGAAAAGTCGGCTGGGGAAAGCAGAAAATAACTTTATTTAGCATCCTCTCACCAAAATGACAGAAATTTGATTAGCTCAGTCCATTACATTCGTAGCGGAGCTGCAGAAACTTTTCGTTTGCCAAGGGCTGAATTAGTTCCGGAAGGATGGAGGGAATATGTCAATGTCCCCCATCAAAAAGTATATAATGGTAGTTCATCCTATAAAATGCATAGTTATATACAGGAAATTGGAAGGAGTCGGAGTCAGTGATTATAAACCCAGACTGTGGAGTAACAGTAATTGGATAAAGTGGCAAAAAAATAAGATTTTGCACTTGCCAATAACTAAAAAAGCCTTAGAAGCCGGAATAAGAAAATCCGCTTATATGTAGGTATTATTGCACATTTTTCTTTCCAGTTTGCACCAACTTTATTCGTTGCAGAACTTATCTTAGCTTAATTAATAATATAATATAATTAATTAACATGTTCGGTAATTGAACGATTCATTTTCCATCTGTACTAATCAACAAGACTGAATGGCATCATATTGTATTTGGTTGCCCTTTATACAAATTTCTCTTTATAAATTACCCTTTTTAAAAATTCATGGAATTGAACTGAATAAAATTATATAATGTTACTGGAATTAGCTGAAATATTTTGGCAATTACTTAGAACAGCTTTGAATAATCAAGTTTTTTTCATGTCCCCTCAGCATGGGTGAATTTTTCATGAAATGGAGAAAAGGTCTTTTTCTGTGTTTTTTTTCAATTATGTCTGAGAAGGCTGAAGTCTCTGGGGTGCCTCTATTTACACAAAGATTTTTTATCATGAAAGATCTGAAAAGCACTACTTACTTTTTATCGTTAAGCAGTGTGGACGTTTTTCAATAATTATGCACGATGTAATGATTACGTAATTTTTTATCTCCCAAAAAGTTGTTTTAACTTAATTTCGATTTCTCTTTAACTTTAAGCACTGATTATCATAATTAAGCAGTCTACGCCTGTCGTCTCCGCCTTCTTAGAAGTAGTTTTTATGCGAATTCGTACGCATGCTATTATGCAGTTGATTATTGTCACTTTCGTTTGCCCTACTGTATACTTTTATTGTTTCGACTTTTGGATTTTTTTGATAAACTAACAAGCACGACTTCTTGCACTCGTATATTTTATGGCGAAAAGTTATTTGAACGAGGCTTTAATTGGGATGGAAAAACGTAAATACAGTAACGTGTCTTACGATCACATCCACGTACCGTAAAACAAAGAGTGAATGTTTGCAGTTTGGCTGCTGCCGTGGTCGCTTGTTTTTCTGCTTTGTCTTCACAGGCAAATTGTAAATGCGCCGCTGCCTGTGTGCTCCACACTGCACTGCACTGCTAAAAGAATACACAAGATTGCTGTTATGATCTTTAACTGAGCAGCAATAATTAAGGTCTTTACTAAAGTAATATTTAGATAGAACCGTCTGTAGTTAGCTCGGATTTAAAAAATTATATCCGGAAACTGCCCAAACACTAATTTCAGAATTTTCAGTGGATAATTTTTTTCGCACTGTTGTTCCTCGAGGAGTTAATTACAGTTATTTTTCATATGTAGGAATGTAACGTATTTCCGTGCATATTTGAGAACTACCGCATGAAGCATTAAATAATGCTAGGTAATTGAAATGCACAGATTAGTATATCATTTGACAATTTTTCTGGCCAGAGAACTATGTAGGAGCGGAATCAGGAAGACTCCTTTCCGTTTTTATCTAGGTTTCTACCAACTTGGGCAATTTGGGAAAAGGAGTGAACAGTGAATGACAACTAATTTATTTCTACCACGACCGTCCGACATACATTCCCCATTCTCCTTTTCCAATTAAAAATTTCTTCGGCCTAGTTTTCCAACCAGGACTGGCATAGATTTAACGCAGAGTAATTAACTAGGATCGAGTGGTCTGCTGATAGCTTCCATTTTTGCAGCGGGGAAAGACGCGAAAAAAATTTGTTCCATTTTAAACCAAGTTTCGTAATAAGTATATTAACCTTAATTGGGTAATTTTGATTTTTTAGACTTAAGAAAGTAACTTGTTTTTAACGATATGCTTATAAAGTTGCTTCAACACTCAAACTCCAATTTTCAATTGACGAGTACGCCACGCAAAGTAGTTTTGATTTATTGTGAGTGTATAGGAAATAGCTTCTGCAAAATACTTTTCGTACTGATTCACTATTTTTGTCGTAAAAGCACCAGTCGTCACTTTAATTCCTGCTTGTTTCAGCTTTAAAGTATTTTTCTCATTAGAAACGGCTCAGACTACAGAGCTTGGAAAAAAAAATTTAAGAGTTTTTTAGAGGATGCGAAATAAATACAGTTTTTTGGCAAGAGAATGCGTTCTACTCCACTGTACGTAGCAGTCACTCTTTCTCACATTAGCAAAGTTTTTCTGCGCTAATGTTCTACATTATTATCATTATTATATCGACAACTTATACCGAGAGGACACTACAGATGCACCACCAATAAACGCAACGTTGCAAAACGGAGCGGCGAATTGTTTCTCTCCCGTAAACTTTTTTTTAGATTTAGCTAGCGCATATAATATTTACTGAAAGCAACAGTACAATTTTATTTAAAAAGAACAACCCTTTGGGAAGTACGTTAGAGGAGAGCAGCAGCGACCAAACGGCACAAAAAAAACTCACTCTCACTCACACACGATGAGTTCCACGGTGTAACGGAACCGACCAGAGTCACAGAGAAAACTGAAAAGGTTTCATACGAGAAATACGAGTAAAATAGCTTGGCTGAGAGAGAGCCATACATTTTCTTTATTCGGTTGGGTCGGTTGAGAATGTGTGTTTTTATGTATGTGCGGAGCAAAAACTATCCGATGGGAGGTTTTTTAGGTAAAAGTTGGTTGAATTCTTATTCTTAGCAATTTTTTCGCTATTGTGGTGTGTGGATATATATGTCATGTAAAAAAAATTGGTGTTGTGCGTTCATTCCTATTCCTTCCTTCCTTTTCCATGCTCCTTTTACTTCCGTTTCTTGTATGGGTGAATGGTGACTATGTGTGCAGAGTTCTGTGTGCGCCGTTTATTCCCTCATGGAACATGCTTCCTCTTTTTTCGTCAGCTTATTTTTTACTACTATACTTCTGCACTCCAATGACACAGCACACATGGATCACCAAGAGCAGTGACTAGTGACTAAATAAAAAAAAGGATCAGCTAATTTTTCTCTGACTATTTTTTGTCCTTCTTACCTATCCCACTGCTCGTGATGTCTTATGAGAGTAGTTTTCCATTGAGTGCGCATTGTCTTAAAAAGCGATTTTTCCCTGTGGAAGAATATAATGTGTATTGGATGCGATAAATGGATGAACAAACGGGGAAAAATCTTGGGTGCATGGTGCACTTGTTTGATACTTGGGACAAGATGGAAAAATGCGCAATATGGGCTTCCGTTAAAACAGTGATGAGATAATGTCACTGACTATAACAGAAAATATTTCAGAACTGGCAACTCACTCCGTTTCAAAATTGTCTATTCGCTTCAAGCTTTTTTGTAGCGTGGCTTTGATGGTATTCTTTAAAATATTTTTTTTTGCACTGAGAATGGGAATACATTGCATTAAACAGTATATTTATAGCTTCATCAACCGCTCCTGTCGTATCTTTTTCCTTTGCTGGGACGTATGAAAGAAGTAGGGTGAGGAGCGTCATTTTTTTATATCCTGATTTTCAATGTAGTCCCGCTTAAAGGTTTAATTGGAAGGAAGAGGCTTGAGCGGAGCTAATTGATATGAGAAGTGGTTATTAACAGTGTGTGGAGTGTGGAATAGCCTTCATTTGTTCTTACGTTTACATGAATGATGCAGTTAGAGGGTCGAAGAAGCGAGTGTCTTCACAAAAAGTTAAGGATTTTATCTACTGCCGGCATTGTGGAATGTGTATGGCTATGCCTACGGCATCCAATTTATTGGCCGTAGCAAATAAAAATGCGGGCATAAACCGAAATAAATCAAAACAGAGTAGGTATTCATATTTAAAAATTACAAAGTCAAATTTATATGCAGCTTTCAAAATAATGCAGAATTAGCAAATTAATAAAAGCATACTTATAGTAATTATACATTTAAAATGATTATTATCATAAAGACAAAAAAATTGTAGCAATATGGGAGCGAAAGATTTATTCCCGCTGCTGCATTCGAATATTCTTCGTATTCGCTATTAGTTTCCATATTGGAGTTGGGCAGAGGTTCAATATTCCCAATTTTTGAAAACAATCCGTATGCGGAACTTGTTTCGCAATCACCGGAAGCGCAGTTTGAATCTGGAGATGGTTTTTGGAAATGTGTGATGACTATTTGATCATGAAGATCATGATCATGATCACTTAAATAGTCATCAGGTTTTTCATCGTCGTATGAGTCAAACGAATGAAAACCTTCCCATTCTTGCCCATCATAATATTCGTCGGATGACTCAAAGGATAAACGATCTTCTCTCTGTCCAGTAGTATAGCTTTGTAAGGACACGCCATGTAATTTCAAGTCCTCAGTACGGATTTGGAATTGGGATCCACAAATAGCAACTTTTTGATCAACGATATACTTCGTTTTTCCAGGAACGGACAAGGACATTTTCTTTAGGAAAGGATTGTACAAGTAGCGAGCTAATGTTAGTCGATCCATTTCGCAATTTTCTCAGTTTATCCCGAAGAAACTGTATCGCGTTCTCCAAAGTAATATACTCTTCTGGATAGTGGGTGATTCCCAGGCGTAACTCGAAGCTGAATGTTTTGGTGTGATTACCGTCGTTTACAAGCCCAGTTCCAAGAGTCTTTTGGTGGAACTCAAATTTACAATTGGTGAAGTCTGCAGCTTCTCCATGTTTTCTTTCTTCTTCATTGGACTGAAACGGTAGTCCGGTAAAGTTCTTTGCAACTTGATCTTCTTCTTCCTCCTCGCTGGAATTGGAATGATCATCAATACGGCTACCTGGATGGACTGGAGTACTCTTAAAATCTTCTAAGACACCTGGTTGTACTTCATCCTGAGTGGCACTTGACATCGCTACAAAAGTGATGCCTTGAAGAAATATCGTTACGCGCAGTACACATACCAAAACTCGCTTACAAATTCTGTTGCATTTGTAGTGATATAGCATACTTGCAGAATGCTCTTAAGTGAGGTCATCTGGGTAGTTTATGCCTACAAATAAATGTACCTTTTCTGGTGATACCAGACATGTAACTTCTAAAAAGGCTTGCAGTCTGTACCACCAAACCCAAAAGGATAGTTTAAATTATTAAGTATTTTAGGTAATTGTGTCACAGCATAAAATAGCGTCCCCCGTGTCCCCGTTCTAATACCAACTGGTATCCAGTTCATAAATAACCGCTGCATTTATCTTGAATTTGTTTGCATATCATCCGTTTAGTTTATCAGTTTGCCATTATCAGTGATTGTTTACACTACATAAAGCTGCTTGAGGAAGTATGCAGTGATAATAATAAACTGATTGATAAGACAATCTAAATATAAAACTTATCAATTTTGCTCACTTTTAAAAATATAAATATTTAATACGCTGTTTCAACTGCGAATCTCATACTTTTGCGCACAGTTTTTATAAACAACTTTTGGCCATTCTTTTTCTAGCTCTGGGAGAACGCTATGCTCACTCCTCATCCTATACCGAGATTATTTCAAGACAAGTCTAACTAATTTCTACCAATAAACATCAAAATAAACGGCAACGAGCCCACATCTACCTAATTAGCCTATGAAAAGCATCATGAAAACATTCATAAAAGCGTTGAGAAAGACTTCATTGCACTATAATGCACGTCATTATTACTCCATTGCATAAAAACCAAAAGTCATTTCGCGTACTATTAGGGTTTTCATCTGAGCATTTCTTGCATACTTTTTAACAGAATATCACAATATCAGTAGCACGAGAGCTATTTAAATTAAGTGTAATGGCTAAATGACTTGCGTAAGGAAGAGATCATCCTCCTGTAAGCAACCTACACAGAGCACCCTCCCACTTTGTTTTGCCCCTTCTGCAAAGTCTAATACGCAGACTCATTTTTAGACCATGGAGAATTCAGTATGATGCTTGTGCAATACGCTTGTTGGTCTTCATGAGAGTGGCAGTTTCAGTTTTGCATAAAACTACAAGTTTAATAACCACCTCAGTATAATTTCTTCAAGCACCTTCATCATATCATCCTTCTTCTCATCAGTGTGATCACGACAAAAGCAGATTTATTTGTAGCAATTTCATGAGTGTATCCATCCCCTTCTGCAGTACCATTTAAAGAGCTAAGGAAGAACGATGGGAAAAAGTTTTATAGACCACAAGGTAAAGTGAGATGGTAGTAAACAAATTCATTCAAACTTTTTAGCCTTTCTTGAACACTCTTCTCTGTTTGCAATTCTTATTCGTTGGCTTCCCACTAAAAATGCTACGCAGCACACAGGAATAATAAGCACAAAGTACAACAGAACTGAATTTTTGATGAGTGATGTTTCCGTTTTCCTATATAAAAGATCAGAGCATCCTAAACTCCTAAAAAGTTTTATTTCTTAAAAAATTATTCCTAAAAAATTTTTACTCCTGCTAAAAGAATTTGTTCAGATAATCGATGCCATTTCTTGTGAGAAAAGCGCCTGTAGCATAAAAAAAATGTGTACAATGCCCCACAGAGCACAACAATCCGTTGCTGTGATGTATGATGCGATTATCGCAGTGAGATATTTTATATCTAGAAAGAAATTCTGCGTTTTTACGTTTTCTGTTATTTTTAGTGGCTTCCTTTTTGCAATTGTCCAACTAAAATGCATAAAAAAGCGCAACTCATTATTACTGTATATCTTTTACCACATCTTTTACAGTTTGGCTACTTTGCTTCTGCTTCTACGCACACCTAAAAGGAGTATCCCCAGAGAAGGCGTTAGCCCACGCGTCG
>JAHZND010004678.1:0-10589 GCA_027744115.1 Acrocyrtus sp. NNG-2020 | reverse complement strand
TGTTTTTGTTGAGAATTGCTCCTGCTCCTTTCATTTATAGTAAATGTGGTGTAAGCCGGTCTTCTGGCTTTCTCAAGTCTGGTCTCCTCCTCTGCCTCTTTAAATCTTTTATTGGCTTTATTTCAAAAAAATGGACCCCATAACAGAGTAACAGAGTATCCTCGTCCTCATCGTCAGCCTCATCCATCCTCCCCTTCTCCTCAGTCTTCAGTGCAGCCTGAAAAATTGAAAATTGAGCTGAGTCGCTGAGTGCATTTCTCAAACAAAGTTTCACACTGGCAGCTAACTGGCGAGGAGAAAAAAATGTGTTTAGTGATGCAGGACAGTATTACAGGAACAAGTTGACTCGTCTAGAAAAAAAACGCTTGTATGAGTATTGAGTACAGCCACGATAAACACAATATCCGAGCACTGAGCACAGCATCAATTCCAATACAAAAAAATGTATTTATTCTTCATAACATCCATGCATCCATATAGCTCACATCCAACATCCATTCTTTTATTTTCTATGACCGATTATCCACATGAAACATGAAAATAAAAAAAATGCATGCACGCAGTTGTTGCTCTTGCTGCTTATATCGTAATAGCTGCTAAAAACTCATTATAGATGCGAGGGTAGAGGAGCAGCAGTGCACACCTGTACATTGTTAAATGCATCATGCATCTTTTTTGTTAACTTTTTATATTTTGTATGGATGATGGAATGAAAAGGTGAAACTTAAAAAAAATAAGTTTTAGTGCTGGATTTCACAATATAAAATTTCATGATTTTTTTTCTGAAAAATTTATAAATGGAGACTTTTGAATGACATTTTTTGAGAGTGTAATGAAATGAAACCGGCTTTTATTCCAATTTTCAAACTAGGTTCGTTCAGCTCAGGCAGATAATAATTGTAAATGAATAGGCTTGGCTTTTTGCTCCAAAATGAGTTCTGTTTAGTTCAGCGGAATTGTTGAATTGTCATTTGACATGATTTTAAAAAAATAAAATGTAATAATAATCCGTAGAAAATTATAACCTAATATTGTGATCCAATTGAATTGAAAAAGGATTTTTTTAAAGTTGATGTACATATCATGTACGTTTCCTTTCTAGGGGCATGGCATGAATCAATTTTTACTTTTTTTAGCGTTTGACGTACATTATTACTACTCGTTTTGACACTGACTCTATAAAAAATACTAAAATAAGGCGGAAAGGCTACTTACTTTTCATTTTCAATTTGAGAACGGTTTTTTATTCTACACGATTATTTTTTGTGGGCAACACGACTTTTTCATTTCGTACTGAAAAACGCTGTCATGACTTTAGAAGTTGAAACTGCCAAATGTTATTTTAGGAATAAAGAGTGAGCGGGACCCATATCATAATATCAGCGATGGGCCGAGAATAGAGAGAATGAAAAGAAGAGAAGAGAAAAAAAAACCATTTATTTTATTTTCAACATCGTCATTTCGTTCGGCATTTTGTTTCGCTTCACTGAAAAATAATGGCATTGGAGTAAAAAAGAAAAAAAGGAAATTTGTGAAGAGAAGCTTTCAAAGTCTGAAACGTGAAGAGTGCCATGATTGGAGGGTAATATGGGAGTCACATTTCTCTACTAATACTACTGACTACTGGCAAAAGTAAATAAATGATGACGTTGGAGGGAAAAAAAGAAGCGAGAGCTCTCCTCACATGGTAATATGGGAGTCACATTTCTCTACTAATACTACTGACTACTGGCAAAAGTAAATAAATGATGACGTTGGAGGGAAAAAAAGAAGCGAGAGCTCTCCTTACATTTCGCATCTTCTTCAACTTCTTCTCTTTCCCTTTCTACCTCATGACAAGACACACATTTTGTACTGGAGAAATAAAAGGAAAAAGCTCATTTTTTCTTTCAAGTGAAAATGAACCTTTAAGCAAATAAACAAGTGCCATTTTTTCTCAAGAAATAAACAGCTCAGCAGGAGGAGCGAATGCTAGAGGTGTGAAATCATATTATCCTTGCCATATTTATGCATAGCAGATTTTAAAGTGAAAAAAATTAGTAAAGTAATTTCAGCAACTCAGCTACTTCTTTTAAAAACTTTTTCCTCTTTCGTCAAACTGCTTCTGTTTTACTTAGAATAAATTTCTAAATAGCAAAAGCGTAATAGTACTCGTTTTTATACGCTTCTTCCTCCTAAAAAACTAAGTCATTTTTAATGCTGCTGGCCGGAGCAGTAGAGAATTTTTTAAAAAGAGTAAATTGCTTTTCCATCTCATTTCCATACACTAATAGGAAACTGGGCTATTTCTTCTCACTCGTAAAAAAAGTTTTTTCCTTAAAGACTTAAAGAGGATTGTACTATTAGTAAAAGGCGACGGGCTATTTTAAAGAGGATTTCAAATGTGAGAATGGCTCCAAGTCCCATTTATAGCTCTGGTTAAGGTAGTGTGATGATTGGTGATAGTTTTTTTATGTAGTTGAGTTGAGGAATGGCGTGCTAAGAAAAAATAGTTTTTTAAGCAATTAGCTAAGCAACTTGTCCCTTTTTCCTTGAAGCTCTTTTTCTTAGCAGTCCCATTTAGTATTTTAAAATGAGACTGTTATTGTTGTTCTCTCACTCCTCATTATTACAGTGATCACTCATTGTTTCAAATTGCTTCTAAAAAGTTCAAGTCATCGTGCAGAAGTAGTAAAAGCAGCTCAGAAGAATGTTCTCGTATCGTGCACGTAAAATCTCCAGATTTTGTTGCTTTAAGAGAACAAGCTTATACTTCTTGTGTTGGGAGTTGGGACTGGAGTGTAAAAAAAAATAAATCAGCAAAACAAAATTACCACACACATGCACACACCTCACGCATTTCATTATCTTGCTTATCGCTACTCACTACGAAGAATTTTGTGAAGAGAGAGATATATTTTCGTGACAATTTTATCAAGCCTTATCAGCTTCGCTGCTGGAGCAGAATTATTTATAGGAGTATTATGTAGAGTGCCACTTTTATGCTGGAATGCTTTTATGATTGTCACATTAACATTGCTCATTTTATTAAGAGGATATGTAAAGAGTGGATTTCTTGGGCTGGGTTGTTGGTATTGGGAAGCCAAAAAAGCCAGTTTGGTTGGACGGAGGAGAAGTGAAGTGGGTCATCTCATTCTTCTTAGAAAGAATTATGATGTTATTCAATAAGTCGTTCTCGTGTACTTTGCAAGACGGAGGGGATGACGATTGTGTCAGATAAAAATGAAAAGTGACACGAAATAAAGTAAGATTTAGTGCGATGTGAAGGTGTGCTTCTCTCTGATTTTGAGATGCCACCTTATAGAAAAACACACTTTTCCAAACAGAGCAGGTAATTTAACTAGGTACGAATAAAAGTATCACGTAAGTGGTTTATGAGCTAACTCAAAAAAATTTTAACTGCTTCCTTCTCCAATCTAAAAATAATAAAGTGTGAAATGAACAATTTCACTTTTCCTTCAAGAGCGAGCAGCGACCAGACAAAACAAAAACCTTGACTTTGGTCTAAACTAGTCTAAGGCCAACGAAATCTTCTCTAGTCTACCGCGACGACGTAGGTAATTTAACTAGGTACGAATAAAAGTATCACGTAAGTGGTTTATGAGCTAACTCAAAAAAAAATTTAACTGCTTCCTTCTCCAATCTAAAAATAATAAAGTGTGAAATGACCAATTTCACTTTTTCCTTCAAGAGCGAGCAGCAACCAGACAAAACAAAAACCTTGACTTTGGTCTAAACTAGTCTAAGGCCAACGAAATCTTCTCTAGTCTACCGCGACGACGAGGATCGCCAACGATGGCGTATCACCTGTCACTCTTATATGAGCATATTCATTCCCTAAAGCAATTTTTATTGTTTTAACTCTGATCAAAAGTAAAACTTATGAAATTCCATCAAACTGTCATCTTCCTATTATCTCCCTCGTAAAGTATGCTTTGCTTATCAGAACTACATCGCACTACCACACCACCACCGCACATAATTTTTTTCAAAGAAAAAAAGTGAGAAAAGTGGGTGGACAGTTGTTGGCCTTTCTCTCTCTTCTTTTTCCAATCTCTGTTTATATTTTTTAATAAGAGGCGGACTGCCAACTATCAATATTGATCCCGACAGCAATATATAATTTCCATAAAGATCCCAATTTTATTGAGCTATTTTTTGTTCCTTCTTTTTGGATAACAATCATAAACCTGAGTCTGTTGTGTAATGAGAAGAAATGAATTATCCAGAGAGAATCAATATCAATAGCGTTAATATCGTCCCACACCTGTGCCACTCCACAAAAAACAGTCCAGTCAATAACTCACTAATAAATTAGCTTCATTTACCCTATTTGGGAGAAAGAGCCAGCCCAGCCGAGCAACATCAAAATGTATTAAATGCATAAATGTCGAAGAGGAAAAAAAGGCTTTTCGACTTTGGCTCAAAAAGCATTCAGCACCACACGCTAAATTTAATGGCTGCTGAATGCTAATAAATTTTTCACCGACAATTTAAATTAAATACAGTCGTAAGTAAAAAAGGAATATATCATTATTGGCAATGATAGGAGATGGGAATGGTACTCGACTTTTATAAAAGAGCTGGGCTCGGCCATACATCTTTTTTCTCGAATATTGGGGCAAGTCATCGACTAAACATCGAGAAGATGAAGAAGAAGGTGGATGCTTTGTGTGCGATCGGTGATTGATGGGGAAAGATTTTCAATAATGTGCCACCACAGCCATCAGAGTTTTTGTGCGCCACCTTAGTCCAATATAGGACGTGGTGAGGGGGAGATGAGGACGCTGCTGCTGACCCTAAAGTGTAAATTTTTTTGCTGTTTTCTCTCGTGCGACAGCTCCTAAACTGCAATCAGGCCTGTTGGGATTGGGATAAGCCATCAGCGATAATAAATGGATTATACGAGTGGGGATTGACTGCATCCATTTAAGAAACGGATGATTAGAGCGATATCAGTGTGTGATCACCTCACCTATCGCCCCTAAAAACATATTCTTGAGAAGAAAAGTCGGAGTCGCCTAAAGTCAACTGGCGACAAGACGAGCTTTACAGCTCATCCGTTTTCTTAATTTTTTTGCTACCTGTCAAAAGCAGGTGAGCTGGTATGGCTCATATCTCTAAAAAAAATATGTCTTGTCTTATTGAGCGCAGGCAGAGTACGTAGTAAAAGTGCATGTCCTGTTCAAGTAGAAAAGAAGCTGATGATGAGTGACATGACGTTTTTCTCCTCACCTTTCCGCTACCCATCCTAATGGACGAGGACGAATGTGTGAAGTCCTCTCTGAATTACAGAGTAGTGAAGAAGAGAACCCCAAAAAAAGAAAATCCACACACTACGCGAAACAGAAAATAATAATAATTTTCTTTAAAATCCCTTTAGGGCTTCACACAGCAATCTTTGACTTTGGCTTTTCTTGACCGAGAAGAACACCAAAACACCACCGCAAAAACATCATATTGGTGTAGAGGGAAGAATTTGCACAGCTGTGGCTGTAGCAAAAGAGCCACAGAATAACAATGCAAAAAGAAAGACATTAGCAACTTTTATTGGCAATATATTCTCCAACTTTATTATGCATCACTGATTTTTACTCCTTTCCCTCTCGCTTCACCGTATCATCTCTTCACGAGCTGCCTTCTTTTTTTTTCTCGAAACGATCATCAACATAATTATATTAGGGCTTTTGTTGTGATGACGCTGCTATAGCTCACTGCTCACATGCCTCTTTTTTTTGTTAGCAACCCATATGGTAAAACTACGGGTGTAATGATGACATTGACTTCGCTTTTCGCAAAAAAAAGACACTCATTAAACCATTCCTCATTCAGATTTATTTTGCGACGAATTACATTATACTGAAAAGCGGATGCTACGGAGCTACCTCAGAAGATAAACCCTTTTTTAAAAAAAACCAGATTTAGGAACAGACACGGGCTTAACAGGGGAAAAAGAAATCAAGTTTAATTTCACTCCAAAAAAAGCTTGAAAAAATTTATGGTAGCTTCTTGACTCCTCCTTTGAAGAAGCTCAAGCGACGAAGCTTACAAAACTCTTCAAAGTAGGGAGAGAAGGGAAAAATGATTTGGAAAATTGAAAGGATGAGACGGACCTTGTAAATTGAACCCCTCCCTACTTCACAGTTTTATTTTTATGGATTTGTTGTGCAGAGGAAAAGAGAGCAGAAAAAAAAGGTTCCTCGTCCGCTACAAGATAGTGTCCTGATTATACTTTAGAACAGACATGTGCTTGTCTATATAATTCGGTAATAATTTTGTGTCTTCTCCTTCCTACCTTCACCATCTTAGCCGAAAATCTTACCTTGCACTACATATTTTTTTTTCTTGAAGGAGTAGCAGCAACGAAGAAGGCTTTTATCAGTTTTCTTCTCTCGGGAAAATGGACAGGGTAAAATAATGTGGTTTTTTTTTGTTGTTTGGGGTCTGGGTTCTGGGGTCTTAGAAAAGGTTACCCAGTGCCTAATGTTATTTACGCTACCGTAACCATTTTTTTCTGTTTACTTCGTAGAAGAAAAAAGGGAAAAAAAGTATCTTAAAATACATTTAGCTTGGATGAATGCCCCTGCTGTTAATTTACTATCCAGAACTGAAATGAGAGATGAGAGGGAAAAAGTAAGTAAAAAGGGAAGCCATAGTAGGAAAAAAATATATATCACTGGCACAGCTTGCTTGTTGCTTTCTGCCTGTTGCTAGTATTTAGTTTCATAAGTTGAGCTATGAGCTGTTTTCTAAAAGAGTAGTTTTCCTTCTGTTGGAGGTGGACTGGATAAGATAAACGGGTATTGAGATTTTTTGTTGATAGAACATCTGTAAAATGATCCTTTGCTCTTGCTCTCTCCAGAGCCATCAGTCAGTCAGGAGTATGTTGGGGGAGTAGTAAATTTTCTTTTTTGAGGTAGATTCAACAGTTTGAAAAAAGGAGGAAAAAATACGGTTGAAGGATGGATCGCTTCTAAAATTTTAGAAAAAGTTTTAAAGAAGTTTTAGGAGTCTTCATCTTTTTCTTAAGGTATACATGGATCTCGGATAATGATGAGGAGTCTGTACATCTGTGATGGGATTTTTACAGAGAATGTGTTTTTACTACATTCTCTATTCTTGCAGAATATAATAGCTTAAAGTGCAGAACAATACTCGAATTGCTCTGATCTTCTCTTCTGTGGATGTGGATCCTGTACAGGATTGCTTAAAACAGGAAATCTTGACGTGAAAAATAAAGGCTTTCCTCCTGAAAATCTTCTTCTTTTACGAGGACAAGAGAAAAAGGCTCCATTGTGATCCGCCTTGGCTTTATTCCTGTGAGAAAAAAAATATACATATCCTCGTAAGAGCACTAAGCACATTTGGTTTTCTGTACCTGAATTGAATGCAATTCCACAATATGCAATTGTAACTTGTTTGCATTGTTTGTCCCTGATTGTTAGGATGCGTCTTTTGCGCATGCAGGTATAGTAGCCTTCATTCAGCAGAATTCTCACAGGAATAAGAAAGAAAACCTACCACACCGTCCTCATCATGATCATCATCATTTGTCATTATCATATAAAACCAAAGGAGAAAAATAAATTACTTATATGCGATATTCCTGTAACAGAGGTTGGAGCGACACAATGGGACAATAGTGTCGCATTTAACAATGAATTAAGAAGGTTTACAAAGTTGAACAATTTCACATCTTTTGGGACTTTTTTTTGCTCTACCTCACCCTGTCTCTGTCCCTGTCTAAATGATGAGGAGGAGCAGAACAGCAATAATTTGTCTGAGGAGGATACACTTACAAGCTAAAGCCCTTATTACCATTTATTAACTGATTAAAGGAAGTCAAGCTAAAAAAAATTATTGTAATAAAATGTTAAATTATTCACTTCACTTCTTATCCTCTCTCTCTCCATTTCGAAAGTTATCGTAAACCACTTAACTTTTCGATAAAGGAAGTCTGCCCAAGTTTCTTTTTTAAATACGTCAGTCAAGCCAGATAAATGACTTTTTTTCTCTCTTTAGAGGAAGATCATCTTTTTTCAGATGGTCATCACAGCCACGAACAGAAGTTAGCATGTTATGTAGACAGATAATAAAATGTGTAATCGCATCAGGCTGAAATTAGCAAAAAAATATATTTATATTTAAAATATTCTTTTCCCTTAATCTCTAGCAGCTACCTCAGTTAACCGAGCTGACTTTCATTTTGAGAAGAAGATAAGAAGAAGCTTTGACTCGAAAATGTCTTTGGGGACCTCCTCCTCTCACTCACAAATCACTTCACTTTTCCCTCTGCTATTTCTTTTTGGTAATAGGATGAGAAGGGAGATAATTGCGTTTTTACTTTTTAAGGAAGATATGGGTTTTAAGTGTGTGATATGCTCAGCAAAAAACTCATAAAAATCATATTTTTTAACGACGGGCTAGTAATGATAATGAGAAATGTGCGTGCATGTGCAATAAGTTGTAGGAATATTGTAAAGTGCATAGTCCGTTTTTCTACCCGCCCAGAATCACTTTTGAAATCCAAACAAAGCATTAAAAAACAATATCCTGTTGGTCTAAGGCTGTTAGCATGAGCATATTATTGCTGCGCAAGTGGCCATCCAATAAATTTCAACTTGTTTACCTACTTATGCCCAAATAATCTTTTCAAAATGTGGAGGGAAGGACAAGGTCAATTACTGAAAAAAAAATCCAAAATGTGCAACTGCCAAAATGCGTATATATCAAAAATGTGGATTGCACGAAAAAAGTCTTAGGGAGTACTTGAAGCCGCAACCGCCTTCTCCCAAAAAAATCTTTCAGAGAGAACCCACCCAAAATGTCAATACTGTCGTTTTAAATTTTTTGGCTTCCTCTTCATTTTCCCCCTTTTCCTTCGACATACGCAAGAATCAAGGTCACTAGAATGAAATGGGCAGCATTTGTATGTAGCAGAGGTGACGAAAAAGCTATAATAAATAATGAGCAAAAAAGAAGAGAGAAGGAGAAAAATTGGATAAGCGAAATGGAGTTTTCTTATATTGAAGACTGTACCGTTAGAGCAGAGAGCTGAGATGAGAGGTATCCGCCCCTCAACATTCAATCACAGTATCAAACTACTAAACAAGAAAAAGTTTATTTGATGGATATTGATTACTTATTCCTGTCTGAGATTTTACTAGCCACTACCTCACTGGCAATTTAACTGGTATGAACATTAAATAGGACCTGACCAACTAAGATCATCATCACCACCACCACTACCACCGCGCCATATCAAAAAATTTTGCTGCCGAGACGAGAAGACGAAAGGAGTCAAGGGTGCCAAAAAAATATTTTGAGCAATTCACGAGCAATCATCGTCACTTATTAAATTATGTGTGCGCAGAGTAGACGAAGAGAATGAAAAAGTTTGTAGAATGAAAGAGCTCAAGTTTGGAAAGTGATGTGAGGCCAGTGAAGATCACGTTGATTTGTGCCATTCGACACCCCAAAAAGGTGGCGGAATATAACAAGAGGAGCTACAGTATCGAATGCCACCAACAAACCAGGCGAAATATTAGTCTGAACATGGTCAAGAGGCTAACTGGGAACTGTAGCTGGGCGCAAAAACAATCTAAAAAACGCCAGCGACAAGCGAAGCAGCATCAGGTCATGACAAATTCAACACGTATAATAGGCTCCGCAGCCTAAACCAGTCCAAAAGTGCAGTTGTGTGAATGAGCTGAATATTTTATGGGGAATTATTGAATTTTTATTCAAGCAAAATAAAATATTATTGCCGACGCGCTGTATTTTGACTATTATTTTACTATTCCTTGCAGGAATATGACATTGGCAGGAGTACAAGGAGAGGACGAGACTGCATGACTAGTCTATGAAAATTATTTTGCTGTTGAAATGTCGCGTAATCTTTAGTGTAAAATCGCTTTTCGAGGCAGGAAAATTACGCTAATTGAGCTGAGAAGGAAAAGTTACCTGGCCAGGCTACAGTAAAATATAAAAAAATTTGTATAGCCTAGCCGAAGGGTGTTCTTACTAGTTTCCTAGTGGCGGCTATTAGCAGAGCTGAAAAAAGAGCTTTGCAGGGTGCCATTTCTCACTATTATTATTATGATGAGAGCAGATGACCTAGCTCCTTTTTGCTTGCATGTTGATGCTAAAGCTGAGTGAATTGATTAACGATTATGAATATTTATAATGTTGACGTCTTTGCTGTGGTGCGGTGGTGCTTTACGATGTTGACGAAATTCATTGATTCTTGGAAAAAATGATTTTATTGGGTTCCCTTCCAAGGAAAAAAAATTAGATAAGATATCAAACTTATTTATGATTGCGCCTGAAAACTTTTCAGTGTTCAGATACAATTTCGCTTTTTTCATATATTGTCTGTGCAATACAAGTCATAAGAAGAGGTTGTTCTCAGTGAGCGCATTTTTGTCAATCCATTTTGTGATCTTCTCAAGGCTTACTCATAAACTCTTATTCATTTGAACTGTAACATACGCATTTAAGAACGCAGTAAATAGTAACTGGTGCTGAAATTTGAGGAATGAAGTAGCACGAATTCACATTGATTTTAGTGATTGTGCTGCCCCAATTAC
>JAHZND010004677.1:0-20477 GCA_027744115.1 Acrocyrtus sp. NNG-2020 | reverse complement strand
AAAAAATCTTTTTCTTCCAAACGCCACCATTTGTTTACCATACACATTAAGTATGATATGCATGAACTACATGTGATTTAAAAATAGCTGTATAACGAAGCATCGAAAAAAGGTCCACGAATTACGTACAACTACACAAATGACTTGTACAAAGCAATATTAAAGATGCGATAAATAAAGCATAATTATTATTTCTACTACTGCAGTTCTTCCACTACATATACTCAGCAACTAGACTACACATGCACAAAAATTCCTTCTACGACTCATACTTGTACTAGTAATAACGACTCAAGGAAATTGCTTCTTTGAATAATGAAGAAAACGCATGTGAGCCTAAACCAATACATTTTACACATGCAAAAAATGGTACAAGGAAAATCGCACGGAAGTAAACGTAAGTATTTCAGTTATGCATTCAAAAGTAACTGCCGCGTGGCCTGTCATATCCCCAATTTTTCCACCTATAGGCACAAAAATGTAAGCTCTACATGAAAGGGTTTTCTCTTTCCTCAAGAAAATCTCTGCCAGCGACACACGGGAAACAGAAAATACATACGACAGGAAAACACATGACTCTAAAACTTAAAATGATTGCAGGGAGTGTAGCAGCAGAGCGAGGAATGAAGGACGGCTACACTTTCTTAGGCAAAAACGCCATGCTATCATCAACCCTCCTACGACTAACTTATATACTAGCCGCTATGAACCACTTCTGGCTATCCATCCAGCAGCTTGAGAGCACTGCTTCAAAAAAAATGTATTCTTCATCGCATTAGAATACATGGTATAGGACTAAGTGATCCTTTCTTCTCACATTTTTCTATTCTTGAAGAAAGGGAGAGAAAGGAGAGAAAACCAAGAGCGGAGGAAGAATCGCACCATCTGGCCAACCATATACCGACATAATATAGCTCCAAACTAGCCAAATAACACAATATACGTAGCTTGAGGAAAAAATCGATTCTATATATTTCCAGGGAGTAGTACAACCACGGTGAAAGCAACTTTGGACGAGGACTATGGGATTGAGACGTTTTCTAAAAGAGCGTATATTACATCGCCCACAGTCACACAGTCAGTTTTTTTCTCTCCCCTGCATGCCATTTTTTTCCACTGGGCTGCCTTATAAGCTCAAGCAAAACTGATGAAAAAAGCAGCTAAAAAGAATACTTTTGTAAGCTCTCTACAATAAACTTTGCGCTCCTCTTTCAGATTTAGACAAAAAACCAGAGAGAGAGAATACGAGAAAGTGTGTAAGAGAAAAAGGGAGAAAAGTTACGTTTTTACAAGAAGGTATTTTCTCCCTACCCTTAACTATTTTCTCTCTTTTTTAAACATTTTTTTCATATCTGCTTTCATTTACCCCTTTATGATTTCCCCCTGTGCAGCACTGTTTGGCATGTTTTCATGAATTGTTTTCAGCAAGAAGCAAACACATTATCTTGGAAACATTTAGATACATACAAGGCATGCACATATAATCTGGAGTAACCAAAATTGGTCTCGATTTCAGGAGCCACCGAGAGATAACAACCCAGAGCACAAGGCTACGCGTACCTATACTCAAGTGCTTTTGGCGGTGGTATGTCCTGGAGCCAACAAAAAATATTGTTTTTGTGTTTTCTCTCGTTCTCTCGCACAACAATCAGTCCTAAATTTATATACGCTATAAAATGGTATACTTTTGTTGGAAAAAAAAACTTTTTATTTAAAAAAAATACAGAAGAAACACTTCTCAAATTAGGCAAACATGCCAACTATGCATTTTTAGCCAGTGGTGCTACCCACGTCGTCAGAGAATGCCAGAACTCTTGTATCTTTCCTCCCATCATCACCACATACGCTACTCCTCCATATCTCCACCGCAAGCTAGCTTTTCCATTATTTAAATATGCAGTTGTAACTTTCACACATTCGAAATTCCAACACGCTATCATATCCACCATAAAACCCAAACTGGTCGATTATTCATTTTGCTTTTTAACTCGCTACTAGAATCAACGCATATTTACTACTGCGCAGCTTTCCCTTCTCTTCACCTTATGAACACTTGACTTCTCCAGATCACAAACAACATTTTTCACTTTACTGCACACTTGAAAACCTGGCACGAAAACTAGAAATGTAAAGCTGGGAGGATGCTCTTACAGTTTAGCTCTTTGCTCATGGATAAATCTTACTCCATTAAGACAACATGACACTCCAGAGGACAGACCTACTTACTTTTACACTCCTCGCAGCTTTCCCTTCTCTTCACCTTATGAACACTTGACTTTTCCAGATCACAAACAACATTTTTTACTTTACTGCACACTTGAAAACCTGGCATGAAAACTAGAAATGGAAAGCTGGGAGGATGCTCTTACAGTTTAGCTCCTCGCTCATGGATAAATCTTACTCCATTAAGACAACATGACACTCCAGAGGACAGACCTACTTACTTTTACACTCCTCCCAAAAAGTAAAAATAAAAAAAAAGTTGCTTTACTGCTCCTTTTACTTATGAAATATTAAAAAATTGCAATTACTCCTTTGATACATACATTCATGCTTCCAGAGAGACATATATACGAATGAACTCTCTTAATTACAAAAGAGATAAAAACGCGCAGAGGTCTTCTTCCTACAAAAAGCATCCCGTTTCACAAATGAGCCCTCCGAAAACCTGACATCTGACAAGGGAAAGGGGATGCCGATTCTTGCAAAGCACTCCTCTTCCCTTGCTCCATTAACTTTATCAACTTACTTCTCCACCTCCTTTTTCAAAACAAGGAGCGAAAAAAACACACTTTTTCATCCTCTTCCCTATTATATTACCCAAAGTCTGTATTTACAATCCTTTTTTTCACCCACCTAGTGTAATCCATATGGAAGAGAGCCAAGAAGTCGTTTCGTCTTCTTTCACTGAAGATTATCTCAACAAAGACTTTCTAATACGTCCATTATTTTCTTTCTTCCGCCTCCTTTCGGAGCCATGATATAGTACAAGACTTTAAACGCGCACATTATCTAAACATTAAAACTGAAACCAGCTCGCTGCAAGGTCCTATTAAATATTACCCTTTCCCTATTCCTCCCCTGTCTCTCTGTAACTGTTATCTAACATTAAAAACCAAAACGACCTGTTTACAGCCTCTCATTGTTACAGAGGTAGCACCACTGCTATTTAACAAAGAGCCCTTTCATTATCTGCCTTACCCATTAAAACTGTTATTTCACCGAACGCGAGGAAGTAATGAGGATGAGGAATTACTATAATGAAAGAAAATGTCCGTTGTGGGGAAACTTTTTTTTAGTCACATTCCATATAAAAATGTACTTTCGATATAGTATCAGCATCATCAGTTATGAAAAACTACTCCGTCCGTTACTCTATACACCACACTATATCCACATAGCCTGACCTATTAAATATTTACTAATTTCATGCTCCTGCCCGCTAACCCTAGCCATCATTGAAATTTCAGCACGACTGACTTTTCACTCTTTCCCCTTGGAAAGACCAAAGTCCATGAAACTAAATTCCCTCCTCGCTACTACAAGCATATTTTTCAATTTTCGATGATACTATAATGTCGGCTTCTTCCCTTCATCCTATTCAAAACAGACGAGACAAAAAACGCTCCATTCACCTGTCTGTATTCATTTTTTTCTATTTTTGTACTCGTACAGCATTAGCATTGCTGTAGATGACCTGCTCGTTTCTTTTCACGTTCCCTCGCTCCCTCCAACTTTCATTATTATCATCATTATTATTTTTCAGCTCCGTTTTTTACACACTCTACCGCCTGCCGAATCCTATAAAAAGTTTCTTTTTTCCTTTTCCAGAAGACCTAAAGCACTTCATCCACTTACCATTACAGTGGATAAGTTCTCTTCTCCTTTCTCATGGTTTTTGGTATGGAAAAAGAGAGGCGAACCTCAGTCTACAGAGGACCATATCAGAGACCGCTCGAAACTGGATACTGGAAAAGGGATCACTAAAGTTCATTCTACTTAAGTCCTTGGAAAAAGCAGGCTTGAAAAGCCTGTAGTCCCTTTTAGTCACTCAAACTGAAAAACATACATGACATGAAAAGTATTTTCTCTTTAAAAACTTCATCTGTATAAGCACATATAAAAAAATACATGCGAGAGGTTGCCCTCAGAAGCTCCGCTATTATCATCTGAAAATTGCAAAATGGACAAGACACATAACTCTCTCTGTCAGTTAGCCACTGTGAAATTGCTATTTTCCCTCCGCTCTTATCCCTACGTTCATCCTACAAAGTTACACTACAAAAATTACACTTTCCTCCCTTACAACATCATACAGTACACTCCAATTCTGCTGACATGTAATTCTGCAGAGACTCGTAAATGCTTCCAGTTTCTGCGCTAAATCGTATCTTCCCTTAATAATGCATATCATATAAACTCAAATATATTTTATATGGGGCAAATTAAATGTCTCAGAAAGGAAGAGATAGGGATACGAAAGAGTGAAAGTCAGAAACAAAAAAGGTTTTTCTGATGGGATGGGTGTGCAGAGATGAAATCAATCTAACTTGGGATTCACTTCTTCTCACCCACCACTCTTCCTCCTATACCTACCTACATTTAATAGTACCATACTTTTCCTACCTTCAGCTACTCCTATAGCCATTCAAACAACTTTCACTAGAGAAAATCATCCATCCTCTCTCTCTCCCCAGTATCGTGCTCACACTCTCACCCTAAGCAAAATATAATAGTGTGTACAGCTAAATAAGACATTTTTCGCAGAGATGAAGTAAAACTCAACCTACACCGCACATCCTACTTCTTCATCTAAAACACCCTACTTGACCGCCTTCTTAAAAGCTTGCGGGTTTCCCCTCCCTTTTCACCATAATAACAGATTAATTTCCTCAAACCAGGTCACAGTTAGTTAGTCGTAGAGATCGACTTTTTTTCCTCATGTAAAAGCACATTGTTAATGCATGTTTCGAAGTTGCTCTTCCGCTCTCCTTTCTTTCAAAGGGGATGTGTGGAATTCTCTACTCTTTTTTTTCTACTGGGAATGGACCTGCCCACACACAGAGGAGGAAGCTGTTATTAACCATTCCTGAAAAGCGATGGGAACTCTAACCTAAAAAAAAGCTAGTCAAAACTTTTCTGACAAGAAACTGCTAAAATAACGGTTCATTTAAGAAGGTGTACTATATGACAAGGCTTCTTTACCAACTTCAACTTTCTACCCAGATCATGATGATGGTAAGTCAAGTATAAATATTAAATTTCATCGTTCTCTTTCTCCTACGTGTTATTCACGCGCACATAAAACGTGCATCTCCATATTCACAGTGAACGCTGGTACTCTATATTGACTCCTACTTTCTCCACATAGGAAGGTAACCGAGAGCCTCTTCTCCTTATTATGAGCATACATATTTTCTGTAAACTAATAACACAAAATCGTGTTTTCATATGCTTCAAGCCCTTTTCTGCTCTCCATTAGGTTTCCCAAATTCTATTATTCCGTCCAATGCAGCATCCCTTCCTCATTTCCGACCCATCTTCTTTACTTTGTCTTCCATACCTCCTCCCACGTTCCGACTTACGAAAATTTTTTCATTACTTTTACTGCAGAGCTTTAAAAAACACCCGAGAAAAGAAAATAAGTCGCAGAAACCATTAAACTACTCTTTTAGTTTTTCATTTGCCGACATGTGCAAAGAAATCCTGTCTGCTAGCCCAAATACACAGTTGGAAAAAAAATTTAACGATGTGAAAAAGGGCTAAAAGAAAACATTACTGAAAATGAACACTTCCTCTTCTCAAGGAATCGATTATTTTTCTTCAGCAAAAAATCAGTCTAGTTGAGCACTCCCATGTAATATCGACAGAACACGTAAGAAAACTACCAATGTTTTGGCAGGCAGACGATATAAATTTCAACCACAAAAGCCAACGCATACATTCCGCTAATCTATACAGAAGTTCTACATAGTACTAGACCGCTATGTAGTATTAGAAAGGCTTCGTCAATCCATCTTCTTAAATGCTCGCAGAAAATTAGATGCATATGAATGGCTCCTCACATCCCCAGTCTATCCGAAAAGAGCTCGTCGATTCATCCCATCCCTCCCACAAGAAATCAAAGCTTTCTACTCAAGTGTCAGTCAACACCGTTTACGCAATTATTTACTCAGCTCCATCCCCATGTGTCTCACATAGACATTCACAGCTTAGCATCCAAGGATTAAACCGACACGGATCTTTTTTCTGGTAGTGAGAAAAAATCAATAAGAAAACTTTTCATCTAATAATACTAATGGAGTAAAATCATATTACGACAAGAGCCGTGGCAAAACCAATAAACCTGAATATCGACAAGAAAACTGCCAATAAAAACTTTTCTTCGCCTACAAATCTACATGAAAATCACAGCATTCAGTGAAAACTTGCGCAAATTTAAATCTAAAGTACGGCAAACAAGCTTTGTCCTAATTGTTGCTGAAAAGAACTAATAAGCGAACGAGGATTCATAAGTAAACTTATCTCCTGAAAACTTTGGCCGCCTCAAAACTTTTCAAAATCCCACCAAAAAGCACTTAACCGGAACAACCAACTTTTGCCATAAATTGATAAGTAGCCAATAAAAACCATCATATCAGCAAGTGACATTTACCGTTGAACTATGTTATGTGAGAAAACGCTCGCCATACAAACTAATTACTAACTACTTGATTAAAAGGCTACAGTTATCTCTAGCACTAACTATCACATTCGTTAAGAAACTTTGCGGAAATTGAAGTTCTACTGCTCGAAGGCAAAAGTCATCGTCAGACCAAAAGCGGGTCTTATAGAAAGATCCCTGTGACAAATAGATCCACGTGTAAAAATACGAGTTTCATAGAACCGCTACTGCAGTTAAAGTATCGCGTTATACAACTTATACTTACAATCAACTATGAATTATGTACATGGTATTTTCATAACTTAAGTTAAGTCAATTATACCTTTTTATACAAATTCAATTTTGGCTGAATGTGCATGTGCTATATCCGTAGAATCACATGTAGCATGCATGGCAGAAAGAAAGAAAACACACACCATGTAATTTCACCATATTATATATCCCAACATGTTTGCAGACATAACACAATATCCAATACCGTCTTAATTTTCTATCATTACTTAATGTAATCAAATCACTTGCTGTTGTTTGCTGGCACAAGTAAACATGTGTGTCATGTCATGATTAGATCAACAACATAAAACTACATGTAGACTACGCACAGCATAGCATTCGCTGTACGGCAAGACGGCAATGTTTTAGGTACATTCCTTTGCAAAGTTTTCATTTCATTAAAAAAGTTTTTGAATTTCTCATTCCTTACCTGAACTCGAGGATCCGCGGCTGCAGTTAGGAAAGGATCATAGTAGACGGCAGCTCCGCTGAAGGGAAAGAAAACAAGTTAGTATTAGATTTTCCAGCATACATTATGCAGCCACATGCACAGCTTTATTCCCGACAGGTACTACTTTAATACAGCAAACAGTTTGCAAAACTTAAGATTGTTATGCACAGCTTTTCCCTAAGTTTTTTTTACTTCGCCAACATTTTCTGTTTGTCTGTTCTTGTTTTTGCAAGTTTTGACTTTTGAGAATAAATATTCGATTGAGTCAAACTTTCACTCATAAATGATAGATAAAACAACCCAAAGGAAGACGCTTGCTTTTGTGAGCGTCTTTCCACATTCATTCCCCTCTTCTACTGTATTAAATTATAATATGTATGCATGGTAGGGAAGGGAAGGGGCAACTTGATACGTTCCTTTCCAGACTGAGTGGGGGATCTAACATTTTCCCTATATAATTTTTATACATTTTTCCCTCAAAAGACTCCAGTTACAGAAATTCACTTAAAAAATAATCAACAAAAGCAATTTTCTCTTTAGAAAAAGCCAAAAAGTTAATTCTGTCCTGAGTTCCCAGTTTTGTTCCCATCCCACTCGTGTAAACATCAAAGGCCAAAAAATAACTTTTCTTTCATTAGATACGAACTATCATATCGCCACCATCCCCTTCCTCACGAGTCTCATGCTCCAATAAGTTTCATGCTTTCTCACGTCAGGTCAGTGGTAGCGGGGTGACATGATTTACAGGGGAACACATACTTGACACTTTTTACTTTCACGTAAAGGACGTATCGAATAAATACCGTGACAGGTTCATACATACGTGACAAGACTAACATAAAAAATGCACTTTTCTCCGATTCAATAAACATGTCGCAGTCACCAACCCACAGCCAAACGTGTACACTGTTGGTGGCATAATGGTGTGCCCGTGGTACTAGACTGGAACTTTAAAGGCAACGAAAAGGAAACAAGTTACTGGACTGGTGACATCAACAACGCAATCTTTTCGCTTTCAATTTAAGCATCGAATAAATAAAATTACAAAGAGAAAAACCATCCCAAATAGAAACGTGATCAGTCCAACGATACCACATATCTTTCATTTAGAATTAGCTGAATTATCGTTCCCAAACTGGTCTACGTACAAACGAGTACAACAAACACATCACTAAAAACGAGTACACAGAAACAGCATAGTATTACGAGAAGATATCTATTGGCAAATATAAGTAAACGGGCAAAAGTGCAATGCACAGTTTTAACTAAACATACCAGTAAGAATAAGGAAATATTGGCGAATTTTTTTCTGTTAATTTTTTCTTTGCTTTTAAGATCTTAAATTATTTATTACCTAAACAAAAAAGCCTTCTGAAAAAGACACGTAAAGACCAAAAATACTTACTAGCAACACGATAAATTATTTACCATTCTCATACATACAGACCTCTCGGTACAAAGAACAAACGCTAATAGATGTTAACTTACGGGGGTAATCCATGCAAGCCAGCAGCCGCCGCATTCAGATTCAGTGAAGATTGACGAGCCAAAGAAGCTGCCGCAGCAATAGCCGCCGCTGAACTATTGGTGCCGACCAAAGGTGACTGGTGGTGAGCACTTACACCGGCGAGTCGGTGACCCAGACCTCGTTGCAACATTGCCACTCCTCGCATAGCTCCCACTATTTATTATCATAATATGTACCATCAATCATTTGGTACACAAATTTTACATTCATCGTCACAATCCTCAGTCCAATGCATTATCAGATATAGAAAGAAAAATAAAGCGTGCTAAAAAGTAGAAACTACGTTTTCGGGCAGAAGTTAAAATATGTAAGTCACCACATTCAAAAAAAATCTTCATTCTTAAAATTTATTCTTGCAGTGAAGCAATCAAATGAGAAAAATATGGAATCACATTAAATGCCTGCTTCGTAAAAACACATTACTTAACGGACACTTTATTATCTTTTATAACCGGTGGTCATTACTAGAATATGCTGTGCTTCATTAGCAGCTTCACGAAAATCAATTGGTTCACCCTTCACATAAACTTAAGCATAATAAAAAGCCCAGCATGCACGATTATCTTGTACTTATATATGTATATCTTAAAGCGTACAGTAAAGCTTTCTTCGAGATCAGAGCAAACCCGACCTCCATAGTAAACAAATGTGTAATTGTATTAGCTTACATTTCAGCTTCTTTGGAAAGTCTACACGAATAACATTTTCTGCGATTTAAGCTCTTTCACAATAATCTTTGTGCAAGAGTTTGTTGCTGTGAAGTTATAACTAAAAACAGCGAGTTCTTTGTAGCAACAAAGAGAATAAAAAAATTCAATATATAAATATACACACACGTGCAACATTAGCGGAAATGGATCAAGGGCATAGTGGCATATCATTCCAATTAAGGGCATATCAACGAATGTTCATATAATTCGATCTGAACAAACTCTGTGGGAATTTGATTCGCGTTGCCAATACGAATACGTGATGCCAATCGAACCGGATGCTTACGTAAAAACAAGGTTAAACATGGCGTTCTTATATTTTGATACTTTTTTGACATAATACAAAGCAGCAGGAAATCGTTCCACAAGTTCCATCCCTTCTACTTCAGATTTCACGAAGCACACGAAAAGAGATTTTAAATGCTTTTAGATTGTCAGAATGATTTTGGGCACGGGTAAGTTGACAGGTCTGCTATATTGATTTTGGCTAAGCGGGTAACATGACTTACACGTTACTTGACGGGCACAAGGCAAACAACTTACCTCCGTTTTAATGACCGAGTTGTCAAAATTAAAGCGTTTGGTGAGAGTGGCGGTGGTGGTGGAGGTGCTGCAGCTGCTGCAGATCCAATCCACGGCCAGTGAAACTGTGGCAGTCTAATACCTACACCAAGTCACTTACATTCATTTATGTGGACAGTACGCGTACCTTATCAATCAACAATTTTTTCCCAAAATCCAAAATTGGAATGAAATCCAGTATGTTTAGAAATTTTAAAGACAGTTTTTCCACCATGCAGCATTCCCATTTCTTACATTTTACAGGACTTTTAGGACTATTTTTTCAACTTAACAAAATAAACTAATATCGGTTTAAAGCTGTCATAAAAATCAGGTCAAAAATGAAGGAACCAAAAATATGATGAGCTTTGCGACTATGAGTCCCACAATTATTTTCTTTCTCATCTTTTATTGCATTAGGTTTACGGGGAATATTTTGCACGTGTGTGTATTTAAAAATACACAAAAGAGTGTGGCATCAATGTAATGGCAGACACTTTAACAGAACATCGTTGTAGAACAGAAGGATAACTGTATTTTTGTACAATTATCTACGATCCTATCATTCTCATTATGCTGCCAAGCATTTGATGCGGAGATACCTTATCCGGCAGCAGAATCCGAACAAAAACAAAAGACTATAGCGTCTATACGGCCTCCAACGTGCAAATTAATGACGTTATTCTACATGTACATAACATGATGCATGCTTGTTAAAAAAAGTTTATGTATATTTCCTTGGGCTTGGGTTGTCTGCATTCACTAGTTTTAAACTCATTCAGTATACTTCGGTTTCGGTCTAGTATTCTAACTTTGCTACTGTTTTAAGCTTTCGCTGTTTCCTGCTTACTTAGCTTTTTATGAGATATAAATGTTATAAAAAACTGAAGTAAAAACAAATAGTGACTCAACCGTACCAAAAAATCTAGGAAAATGTAGATGGAGTGAAGCCAAAAATTTTTGCTACTTTTTATACGAGTAGTACGAGTTAAGATTCCTTCTGCGGGATTTCCATTCACTGGTAATGACCCAACAATATTCAATGGCTACCGGTTGTAAAAGTTTTTTGTGTGCCAAAATAGCAGAGAAGTAGAGACAAAAAGTATAAAAATCTACAGCAGCCTATCAAATGAGATTTCCACGAAATTAGTTGAACAAAAAAATACGATGAAAAATAATAAAAAGACAAAGTGGAAATTCACATATTGGCATTTTCACTTAAGTACTGCATTTACTTAAGTGTAGTAATTATTTCTTCGGGGACGGGCGACGTACACTGGCACTTTTCCTACCTCTAGCGCTGTCGTTTTTTATCAAAGCAAAGAAAAAAAAGCTAACGTGGTTCTCTAATGGGATTTTTTCTCTCCGATAAACAATTTTGCTGTGACTTCTTTTAAAAAAAAGATCGCGAGAGAGCCGACTGTCATCACGTCTGTCTCTCACTCTCTAACGAAATTGCTTTCTTTTACGGAACAGGTTAAAAGGTAAGTTAGAGACGAAATTAAATTGGATCTTCAGAGGAAGCACTCCAAGAAAATAAATCAGCATACTTTATATAAAAACCCAAAACAAAGTAAACAAGAACAGAAAAAGTCCATATAACTTCAACAATCCCAAACTAACCGTTTGCAATCCCAGCTGACATCGGTTTCTTGGTTTGAACACGGGCGGTCGCATTATTTACCTAGAGAAAGATCAATTCACAAGATATAAGGAACAAGAATCGAATAAATAAACCAGCCAACTCAAAACAAAAAAAAATATTACAAATTTCTTTTACAAATAAAAAACTACAGAGTACAGTTTTCTCTGACATGTCACATGCTTCAGTAATAATAACAGTAATGATTAAATGTTATGGAAAACACGGTCACGTTCAATGTCCTTACTGCAAATAAAAGGAAGTTTAAGGCTCAATAGACAATATACTAATATATTTGTATATAATGTATCAGGGCTTGAGTCAAAAACAACATAATGCTACTTTGTAGATTGTATTTAAGAAACTTACATTTAGAGCGGGAAAATCTTTAGCGTATGTGGAGCACCAAGACTTAATTAGTTGTTATTGTATTGTTACAGTCATACCATAAATTACATACCAGCAGTTGTTGCTTTCACTGCTTTCCCCGCTCTACTTACTAATCATTCCATAGCGCATTCTGCTTCAATTCTTTGCATTCATTCCATATAGCGTAACTATTATAAAATACAGAAAGTATCGTTGCATTATTATATGACACGCCCAGCAACATGCCGTTTAGCGTTTGCACAAATATCAAATATATGTACATTTTAACAATATATAACATACTCATGGGAAAACTACGCGCATAAATATAGCTTGATCAATATTTTTAACGGAAGCACGTGCATAGTACATTGCAAACAACATGGTAGACTGAGCAAAGCTGAAAATTGCAAAATAAGTATTAGCTCAATGCTGCGGCTGTGGTTTTCAGATGGAGATGTAAAAATCGAGTAGTTCAAAGCAGAGTGATACATGCAGAGAGCTAGAGAAGCGGAAAATTTTGAAGGTATAGAAGAATCAGAGTGATGCATACAATTTTTCTCATTACTGACCATACCACAGCAAAGGAAATAGAGGGTGACATCATTCTAGTCCTACCTTTCGAAGTAGTATAAAATAGTGCGCCGACTTTCTCCACTAGAGAAATACTCTACAAATTCCGCCAGGATAAAACTGTCCGTCCTACGTGCCAGATAAAACTGTCACTGTAAAATGTCACTTATTTTCCCATAAAAATGACAAGAGAAAGTAATTTTATGCACTCCTGGCGAAGCTCAAACAGCAAACTTTACTTTTAATTTTTTTAGAACGGCCCACCACACAACTTATCTAATTCTACGTGAGCTAATGGAAAACGTTTCAGCCAAAGTACAGTTTCAAATAGACATTTTTCAAACTTTCGCATAAAAAATATTAGAAAATGAATAAAAAAGGAACTGACATTTCTCCCATTTCACAACTACAAAGTACAAACATAAGTCTTTCTGTTATAAGAAGTTTTATTATTACATGATGTAACTAATCGGTTTCATATCATTCACATAATCCCGTCATAAATACTCCAAAAACACCTACTGTAAAGATACTCGCGTCAAATGGAAAGTTAAAATGTATCTACCCAATTGAAAAACTGTCAGAACTCCATAATCCCTTTCTGCCACAAGAGGATCATGCAAAAAACAAATGTATTCACTATCGTCTCACATAACACCAACACCAACTGGGATCTACATGTCCGTTCAATGATTCCAGTGGTGAATTTTCCCATTCTCGACAAGCAAGATACTTTTGCATTCTAACTCAGCAACGTTATCCACTTTCATCATTAAATTAGTGCTTCCCCGCAAACTACAAACCTATGTAATCCAGCACAAGCAATCCTCCGAAGCGAAAACGTATACTCTTATGCCATTTTGTAATTAAATACCTACAGGGCTATACATGTCTGCTACAGGACTATGCATAAGGTACGTGTTCATTTCAGTTTGTGAACGAAACGAAACTCACAGCCGTTAAATGAAGCTATCAGGGGAGAACTAGTTTCAAATTGCAATATATTTTCGGCCATAAGAAAAGGGCAAGTGAAATGTTTTTCCACACTGATGGTGAATTTTAGATAAAGTTAACGAAACAGTTTTCATAAAAAAAGAATAGGTACAAAAAATACAAGTCTACCATAGCAAAAACAGCACCGGGATCAAAGCTTTCTCATCTTCATACAGTACACAATCCCATTTCATCCTTACTATCGATCCACTTTTTACTACTGGAAAACTATAAGTAATTGCATGTGAAGCGTGCATCATACATATACTGAAAGAAATGGATACAATCAACGTCAACATCTCACGAAAGATGTACGATGCAATGTAAATTACATCAGGAAATGTTATTTTTGTGCAAAATCCGTTCCCGTCGACATTCTACATTAAAACTGAAAACCCGGAATCAGTCAGCCTTGAGGTTTGTGGTAGCATTTTCATTTACTGAGCAGCTAGCAGAAACCATGCATTTTCATATCTTCGTGTGAGAGTCACAAGTTGCAATTTATCTACTTACGCGGTGTACAGTTTGACAGTGCATCTTACCACATTTCAACAACAAAATACACGAGAGAAAGAGAGAAAGTGCCAGAGAGAGACTGGAGAAAGGGAAACCGTTAGATGATACAGCAGCACAGCAATACACAAGTTACTAGGATTAATCCATTCTCTTATCGTCATCATCACAACCAATCATTCAAACAAATCTCGTGAAAACATACTTTTTAGAAGCAGGAGTACACAACAGCCACTGGACATTACACATTTTGTATTTACAAGACTAGAAAGACTGCGAATTGCAATGGATGTATATGTAAGTGTCTCATTCACCAAGTATTTTAAGGGTTGTTATAATAAAATACTTGAAAGCTGCACGATGCATCTTTTAAACTCTTTTGCTTGTTTTCTGGTTCCAATTTATACAAAAAATCATCTAGCAGACTGCAGAAGAGGGATGGACTCTTTAGAAGTTGGGATTAACTTACACTTTCCATTATGCAGAGGAAGATGAATGTGGTAGCAGTTTGTCGATCGGGGGTCTTTTACTTTCCTTTCCTCTCCTCGATATCAAGACCGCTACCGGCTTAATGCCACCAGTGATCATCATCACATCGTCGTTGTATCTGTGGGTGCACGAGTGCGCCTTCTTAAGTTGGGGTCATACACTTTTCACACCTGTTTTCACAAGATTTTGTTTTTCACAGTAATCCAATCAACTAAAAGAAATAAAATTGCCACGTATTTGATGTACTTTTTAGAAAAAAACATTGGTCATCATGTTACCTAATGAAATGCATAATTTTTTTTGCCGAATGTATTTTTGTGAAAAATATAAAAGTTGAAGGAAGAGCTCTCTAGAAAGTAGTTTTCACCTGAACATTTGAAAAGACAGAGCAGAGACAAGGAGAAGGATGCAAACATTTTCAGACTTAAAAGTTAAACACATGCGTAGTAAAAACTCTCCGTTTTTAGTTAGGTCAGATTCACAAAGTCGCATCCGTGGAGTGTGTATACACCTACTATTAATTCGTAATAACAGCAGCCCCTACTCACAAAGAAACGAGCATAGTATGATGCAGTGCAGCATACACCATAATCAGTAATCTACACGCTACCAATACAACTTTCACTTCTAATAGTGCTTGCTAATAATTACGGTATTTTCCTTACTTAGGTAAATGGAAAGCACCCCATAAAAGCTAAGCATGATTTTAATTATACTATAGAATGGTTAATTTAGCTGATATAAAGCTACTAATGAGGATAATTACATACAAATTATTATTACTATCCTCTAGCCGAAAAAATACAAAGGCATCACGGTAATGTAATCTTACTACATACAAAAAATTATCCAAAATCATCGCAGTAAGTTTGTCGCACAGTTGCCAAATCATCGACGTTACATGTTGGTAAAAAATATAGTAGACAAGCATTATACCACAATACATACACAGATTAAAAAAAGTTAGAAAGACATCATTGCAATATTAACAACAGGTAAACTATACCGAGCCGAGTGTTCCATTTTTTCATACGATTATACAAAGTAGCATTATTAGTTGTTGTTTCTGACACGAGCTGCTGCTCACAATGATTACTTGTGAACAACTTCAGAAAACAACTGTATTTCATTTAAGTTGTGAATTAATAATAGTATGCTTTAGTAAAATAACATTTCCAATACAACTGACAGATCCCTTTCTAGAAAAGAGGTCATCAAAAACTGTAGCTGTAATTTTTTATACATACGAATATCGAATAAACACATTTTTCCTTTTTTAAGTTTTAATTACGCTTAGAAATTATTATTGATTGGTAAAAAAATTAATAAGTAAGGAAAAGTCAGAGAAAAAGTTTTTGTCAGCGCATTTTATAGTAAATAATAATCGTATTCCTTGACACACACCAGTTCCATATTAATAAATTACGTGTAAAGTGTTTATTATTTATTTAGGTAAATTACAGCAGCTTAAAACATCCACAACTCTCGATAACAGTAAATTCGAAATTCTCATGTAGTACTAATCTAGCACCTACTATATGTAACAACTCATATTGAATTTCATTTCATTCGTAATTCTCATCCAAAATAAACAAAATTAACGCAGCGCGTTTCAGTTCTTCATGTTATCGCTTCAAGTAATCGTTTTGGCGCTGAGAAGTTGATTATTAGTTTTAGGAAATTGAAACTGAATAGCGTGTGCCACACACACTTAAGGAAAAGTCGACAGAGAGGCTTATATCATCTCGAGTCATGCACTGATCCTATGCAATCTATCTACTCCTTGAACCCTTTTACAAATATTCAGCATTAATGTAAATTATTATGAAAGCCTTTATATTTGATAGACATGCATTATGCTCTCTTCATAAATCACCAACAAATCCCAGTTTTCTGCACTTTTGATATAAGCCATGGCGCTACCAACCTAGCCTTTAAGAGCTAACAAATAATAAATAAGTACTTTAGAGAATAAAACTGATTTTGTCTTCAACTTTTATTGTTGCTTTGAATCCTGAAGATCATGCAATGAAATGTCGCCTTCAGACTTCACCGGCTGAATACACGAATGCTCAAATACAAACAAGCGTTTGAAGTAAAGAGTAAGAAACGTGTTTCTTGAAAAATTGGAAAAACAAAGATTAACCTTGCTATGCTACGCCTACCTCTACGCTGTTTATTATATCATGTTGTTGTCCTAAAACTGGAACAAGGTTATTTGGTACCTACTCGAACACAATTGTGTTAAACACGCTAAGAATTATAAATGCCTACGGTACGGGATCAAAAATTGAAAGTGTACNTCACACAGGATAACTTTTTCACGCTGTACGACAAAAAACCTGAAATCATGCACATTTTGAATTGAAGTATATGCGCGTAGTTTGCCGTAGTTTCAAACTTCCAAGGTTCTCAGTTTTATACTGAGTCCTTAGAAATCCTTGCCTAACAGCAGTGAAAAGGTTTGTATTACAGATTTAAGAAATCGTGAAGTTTCGTCCTCTACAGGAGGACTTCTGCATTAGATGTAAACATTAACAAGGTGAGAAAAGGAAACAAGTAGTAGTGATGTGATGCAAATCTAAGCAAAATGTGTAGTTTTAAACGTACTTCTGAGAGTGAAAATCAAATCAGAGATTGATGGTACATGATGTTAGCAGAGTAGAATGAAAGTGAATGAAAAACATCTATAGAAAGTGTGTGGAAGGAAGATGCAATATGTAATACAAAAACGTTATGCTTGGGACACCTCCGTTCTGCTTATCATTTCAGGATTATCTAGTATTATAGCTATTGTATGCTACATGAAACATCAAAAAAAATGTTTTAAAATGCAAAATCGCAAAGGCACAAAGCACTGGTGGTACTTACCTTACTACCTCTTTCATTGAATATAATCTCCACGTCAAGTATGGAACCATAAATCTGCAAATCACAATAACAAATTTTATAAGTTTAAAAGATGTATAAGACCATGCTCAGACTTTGCTTTCCCTTTATAAACTACTGAAAAGTTATTTATCAACTTACCCCAAACATTGCTCGCAAATCTGGATCTCTAAAACGGAATGGAATATTGGATACGTGAAGACGCTTAGGTTGTTGATTCTTCCCCGATATGGAAGACACGTCGTTTGTATTTTGAGGGATGGTTGACGTAGCTTGGTTGACTGAGGTACCACTTCCGGTGACTGAAGTTAGCGTACTAGGGGGGTTTACCTCTGGCTCCGGCTCAGTTTGCTTTTCAAAAAACAAAACAATATGCGCCATTATTATCACTCAGCACTCACATAATCGCATCATTACTATGCCCGCACACCGTTCTACTGCAGCACATAACAGAAACAATGAAGTCTACTACTGCAGAGCCTACGGCACTTTAAGTTTGAAGTGGAGAAACATGGCTTACCGTTTGCTGTTCTACAGCCTGACTTCCAACACTGACTGTGGTAACTGTAGGGAAGCTTTGTCCAACATCTTTCTCTACCTTCAACTGCTGTAGCGTCACATTTGCAGCACTGGCTAGATCACCGTTCTGCATGCCGCCTGCGGCCCCTCCGGCATAAGGTAAACTGCCACCCTGCACCGTATGCTGTAAAACAACAAGTCAATTCATACGTTTAAGCATTTTATATGAATACAAATCATGTTCCGCAATTTACATTTTTATTTTCTCGGCAACATTTACACAATATTATGCTGTCAAGCTGCTGCTCTATTGTTTCCGCTACGATAATTCTATAAAAATTTCTTTCCTGCCCTGTTAACTTTCCCAATTCCTGAATTTGGCTTCTTGATATGATATGCCATTCGCATTTTGCATCATTTACATCATTAACTTACGTAATAATAGCAACTCCTGGAACTGTCTTTCCTAAGAACTAGTATGTATTCAATGGACGGCTTGCTGCGAACAGATTCTATTAACTTGAACCCGCTCTACTGTGTTGCTTTAATTTCAGCCATATTCACACATCCGTGTCATTAGTAATTTTTGCATGATTCTAAGCAACTATAAAAAGGTGGATCAAGTGTGATACTTTCACTCTAGCTTCTAGCATGAACCGCTGCCTTTCAACCCCCGTAGGTTTTTACAGTTTTTACATGTATTCAAATGCCTCTCGGCCAGGCTCTGGCAGCAAACAAATGCACTCCATTTTTACATAAAACATGGCATATTTCTTTATTTGATGTGATATAGGTACTTATTTCTATCCGGAGTTGCCTTATAAAATGAGGAGTTCATCAGGTGTACGTGTATCAACACAAAAGTATGCTTCTACTACCCAGCAATACGATTATTGTCCGTCACGCAAGAAAAGCATCATCATCACTATTATTGCTTTTTAGTGTATTTTCCATATACCTGGATGCCATCATCATCGAGTTCCAATTCAAATGATACGCTAATAACATTCCATGAAATGCTAAAAAATACATACAGAGATTTTCACTTCACCATTTCTCATCGTCATTACCATCGAATTCGAGAACAATTCCTTCCCATTTGCTTTCCTCTCTGCTACGAATCCATGCCATATTTCCAACAACCGAAATTATTACAAAAATAAGAAAAGTTTGTACACTTCAAAGAACCCTTTCCTAAAATTACATTTGTGTCAGAAAGCATTCTGAAATCCGTAGACGAGCGAATTAACATGAAAATAGATAACACGATATTTGTACGTCATATCACGTACTGCTTTCACCCATTTCCACTTTTATGCACAACCCTTTCACAAAATTTCCTCGTACTTGAAAAATATCATCCAAAATTCATCCCATTGTTAGCAAACTTTGGAGAAACTCATCTGCAGATGTATAAGTTTCACATTAATTTAAATGCGGAATGGTTCTCCGAAGTGAGAAACAGACAAAGCAAAACAAATTGCAACTTCAGCTCTACAGCGTGTCGTCAGAATCAGCCCTACAAAGAAAAAGTAGACATTACTTTTTCACGGATTAATGACATAACTATGACATATAACTTGTTCTGATGGTGGCACGACATGATGGCCCCGATGCTTCCCTTTCTGCAATAGTTCTTTTATTCACTATAAATATAATGGTGCTGTTTACAAACTAAATTAATTTAAATACAAACTGTAAGGGAGTTTCAGTCGGGATCTCAAAAATCCTTGCCCACTCATAAATAACGCTAAAACCATAGCTAAACATAAAAAGCTTTCTCTTTAATCTCCACGTATTTGTTATTCCGTTTTAGCTTAAGCCTGGAGCCTGAAAACTTCCAAAATTTGATGGCAAACCAGATTATCTGGGGAATACTACACAATTAAGCGGAACTCGCTGCGTTTTCATACACCACTGCCGCATACCGGATATATCATTCAAGAATACTCAGCTCATAAAGTCTGCTCTTACCTCTATAACTCACCGCGGTAAGCACAAGGATTCTCGCAATTCTTCCAACCGTGCAATTTATCTCTGGCTATGGGATTATTGTAAGTGTAAATTCGTTCAGAAAAATAAATATTATACGGGATAGTATTTCGTGACCCGCATCAGCGCCTCATTACTTTCAGTGTAAACACAAGAGAAACCACTTGATTAACGTCACAACAATCAAATCACAGTTTCACACTCCATTTCATTTTTATCGCTGCACAAAAATGTAAATCATTCTTTATGAAACAATTTCAAAATTTTCCTTCCTACCACTAATGTTACTTGTGCAAACAATTTACTTTTTT
>JAHZND010004676.1:0-20485 GCA_027744115.1 Acrocyrtus sp. NNG-2020 | reverse complement strand
TAGTTAAGTGTGTTTTGTGTTGATAAGGAGGAGTGGGAAATTGATATTATCTTCGTTAATAAATAATGAATTAAAGTTAAAATTTATTTTAGTCGTTAGTCTTAAACTGATCCTTAGCAGAAATCCAATCGTATTCTTTTTTGGTTGATTGTTATAATTCGGGTAGAAGTATAACCAACATTTAGTGGCGCAGTCAGTAGGATTGGAATAATCAGTTTAAGCAGAATTTATCAACATGCCGCCAAAGAAAGATCAACAGCAGCAGTCTTCAAACAGTACTTCAGATAAGCAGGTTCAGTACGGAAAGTTTGTGAAAACTCGCAAGTCAAAGTTCGCGACCTGGAAGAAGGAGTTTGAGGAGTTGAAAGCTGTAGTTGACAGAGCGGATACGGAAGTGGACGAACTCGAAGCCCAGCTGGAAGTGTCCAGAACTCGTTACGCAGTTCTTCATGGAGTTCACCAACAAGTCTTGGATATTCTGGAGGATCTTGAAGACGAAAATACTTACCTCACGGAAGAGAATTGGGGTGCAGACATACAAAAGCAGATGATTCAACTAGAAATCAAAGCAAAGAAGAAGTTGACACTGCTAAACCAGACAAGTCAAGGCACCACCACTAGACAAACTGCAGGAAGTACAGGAAGGGTCCTACCGAGATTAGAGTTGCCGAAGTTTGGCGGAGATGTTCGTGAATGGTTACCATACTGGAGCCAATTCGAAGAAATAGATAAGGACAAGAGCATCTCTAATTCAGACAAGTTCCAGTACCTCGTCCAGTCCATGGTAGATGGGTCGGAAGCTAAAGAAGTCGTCATGAGCTACCCCATCACCGCCTTAAATTATCCGTTAGCCGTGGATCAATTGAAGAAAAGGTACGGAAGGGAACGAATGCTGGTCAAAGTGTATGTTCGGGATCTCATTCGTCTTGTCATCGATAATGCAACCCATGGGAAGATTCCGCTGTCGACTCTCTACGTGAAGTTGTCAGCCCAGTTACGTGCCCTTGGGACGTTGGGGGTCACCACCGACAAGTGCGCAGCTGTAATCTATCCGCTGGTGGAAAGTTGTCTACCTGAGGAAGTCTTACGAGCCTGGCAGAGGGACCCTACCTACAAAGAAGCCCAGGAAAAAGATGGTGAGGAGGAACTGAAACTACTCATTGCTTTTCTGGAACGTGAAGTCGGCGCAGAGGACAACATAAAGCTAGCCTGCAGTGGACTGACCGATGACACGAAGACTACTAAAGAAAAATCTAGATCCAGAAAGTCACCAGTGCCTACCGCAAACTCTCTAGTGTCTGTAGCAGAGGGTTCCAAGAAAATTACCTGTCTATTTTGTGGAAATGGCCATCCTGCTACTGAATGTGGACAAGGTGAGAAGCTGACTTTGACGGAGAAAAAGAGTAAACTTGAGCAAGGTCGTGCCTGTTACAAGTGTCTAAAATTGGGCCACACCTCTAAAAAATGCAAAGTATTCGTGAAGTGTTTGGTATGTGGCAACAAACACCCTACCATAATGTGTCCGGAATTACCTCATCATCGCACTAGCTCCTCATCAGAACCAGTCAAAGAGGAGAAAGTGGACGCTGGGAGTACTACTTCAAGCATGTCAAATCAGGAGCATTCTACTGGAGTCATCATGCAGACCCTGCTGGTGGATGTAATTGGAAAGAAGAAGTCCCTGAAGACAAGAGTACTAATTGACACCGGCTCCCAAAAGTCCTACGTAACCAAAGAATTAGCAGAAGAGGCGGGACTCCGTAAAGTGGGAGAAGAAACTGTCAATCATATACTATTTGGAGGAGTACAGACAAAGCCTACGACACACAACCGCTACAAAGTCGTTCTTAGCAAGGTAGATGGAAACTTCCGTTGCGATTTTGATGTTTCAGATGTTCCAGTTATCTCCGGGACCATCCCAAGAATTCCAAAAGGGCCGTGGATTGAAGAGCTAAGAAATAAGAAAATTATTTTATCTGATCACGGACATGATCTCAAGAATGTTGGAATTTTAGTTGGTGCTGACGTGGCGGCGAAGCTGTTCACTGGGGAGAGATTAGTGCTGGGCAGTGGGCCTGTGGCCGTAAATACCTTACTGGGGTGGACGGTGATGGGGAAGACAGATCCTAAGAAGTATGCTGTGTCTACAAAAGCAGAAGTCGTCTCCATGAGTAACTTAGATGTTGAAGTGTCAAAACTTTGGGAGCTAGAGGTAATTGGGATAACCGACTCTAGTGACAGTAAATCCAGGAAGGAGTTGGAAGAAGCAGCCCTTCATCACTTCAATCAAACTGTTTCTCGATCCTCAGAAGGAAGATATCAAGTTCACTTACCTTGGATAGAAGGGCATCAACCGTTGCCTAGCAACCAGACAATAGCTGAAAAAAGGCTCAAGACGGCAACGGAGAAAATGAAAAAATTAGAGTTGTTTGGTGCCTACGACAATGAATTGAAGAAATGGGAGGCGGCTGGGAAAATAGAAAAAGTTCCTGAAAGTGAGTGGACTAATTATGGCCACTACCTGCCTCACCGTGCTGTTGTTAAAGTTGGAAGCACAACACCGGTTCGTCCCGTTTTTGACGCATCCTGTAAAAGTAAGGGACAACCATCTCTCAACGAGTGCCTGGAGAAGGGTCCTAATATGCTCGAAAAAATCCCTGCCGTACTTACAAAAATTAGAATGGACTCGGTGGGAGTGGTAGCGGACATTGAAAAGGCGTTCCAGCAAATTGAAATTGTTCCTAGAGAGCGTGACTTCATGAGGTTCCTGTGGTGGACTGACGAGACCTGCACAAAAATGAAAATTTATCGTCACTGTCGGGTTGTGTTTGGTGTCAGCTCATCTCCATTTCTACTGGCGGCTACCCTGAATCACATTGCGGACCATTCAAATGAAAAACTGAAGAATACTGCAAAGTCGTTCGTGGATTGTACTTACGTCGATAATCTGTCCACGAGTGTGCCAGACATGAAGGAGTATCAAAGGGTTAAAGAGGAATGCGACGAGCTCTTACTTCCTGCGAAGTTCAATCTGCGTGGATGGGAATACGGTCCAAGAGACGAAGAGAAGTCCATACCTTTATTAGGAATGCTTTGGGACGTGAAAAATGATGACTTCCGGTTGGATCTATCAGCGTTTACGAAAAAGGTAGAGGGACCAATCACAAAGCGGAGCATTTTATCACTTGTACATATGGTCTTCGATCCCATTGGATACTCCACACCTGTCACTATTGTTCCTAAGAAGATGCTCCAAGAGACTTGGATGCTGAAACTAGGTTGGGATACCGAACTTCCAAGCGAGATGTGTAAGGATTTTGTGAAATGGAGAACTTCTATTGCTGACTTATCATCCGTTCGTATTCCAAGAATGTTAAATCCTATCTGTGCAAGCAAAGATAAATGGGAGCTGCACATGTTCGCTGATGCCAGCCAAACCGCATACGCTGCAGTAGTCTACGTCAGAGTACCAACAGAGGATGGGGCGACAGTCAATATAGTCCAAGCCAAATCAAGAATCAAGCCACTATCGAAAGTAACTATCCCAAGGATGGAGTTAATGGCCTGTCTGATTGGATCAAGATTGCTGTCTTCCGTAAAGTCCATGCTAGGATTGCCTGATGCAAGAATTGTCTGTTGGACCGACTCAAGCACTGCATATTACTGGATCAGGAACTTTACTAATTGGGGCGTATTTGTTCAACGAAGAGTGAATGAAATTCGCTCACTTACATTTGAATGGAATTGGCGTCATGTGGCTGGTGAACTGAATCCAGCCGACCTTCCTTCTCGTGGTTGCACCGTGGCGGAACTGAAAGAGTCCAAATGGTGGGAGGGTCCAAAGTGGCTATCATTACCGGAAGAGGAGTGGCCGGAGTCAAGCGTCAATTATAAGCAGGAAGAAATTAACGAGGAGAAAAAGAAGTCTGTGGTCTCATCATTAGCAACTAATGACGTCATGCAGAAAGCTATCTGTGAACTTAAGTCTTACGAAGAAATGGTTGATTTTGTGCACCGAAATGGTTGCCAAGTCCCAACGGATGAAATCAGCAACGAGCAGTTTCGGAAAGCAGAACATGAACTAATGCGTCTCGTGCAGAAGTGGAGTTTCCAAGGAGCTAATTCAGCCAAGTTGAAGAAATTTCAGGTACAAGTACAAGATGATGACGGACTACTGAGGATGAAGACTAGACTATTGATGGGTGACTTTACCGAGAATTTCAAGTACCCGATTTTTCTACCTTACGACTCTCCTGTTACTACTGCATTGATCCGGTTCGAGCACGTAAGAAATAGTCATGCTGGAGTGTCCACATTACTTGCGTCGCTACGAGAAAAGTTCTGGATATTGAAAGGAAGAAGGACCATTCGAGCCGCAATACGTACTTGTGATGGATGTCAACGGTTCACTGTAAAGAAAATGAGTCCTTCAACGCCTGCACTTCCAAAGGAGAGAGTCCAGGCTACTTCACCATATCAAATTTCGGGTGTAGATTATTTTGGCCCAGTTATTTTAAAGAACGGTAGCAAATGCTGGGTCGCACTGTTCACTTGTGCAGTCTACCGTGCCGTTCATTTGGAGCTTGTTCCAAGCTTGACAACGGAGGACTTCTTGAACGCTTTTAGGAGGTTCGTCAGCCGGCGGGGAAGGCCAGAAATTATGTATTCCGACAATGGAACCAATTTCCTAGGATGTAGCAACGCTTTCAAAGCCATCAACTGGAATAAGATCACCAAGTACGGTTCATTTCGCAGGATTGAGTGGAGATTCAATCCGCCTACGGCAAGCTGGTGGGGAGGCTGGTTCGAAAGACTGGTTGGCGTCGTGAAGCAAACTTTGAGGAAGGTACTAGGAAACACTAGCCTGAACAAAGAAGAATTTGTCTACTGTCTTGTGCGAAGCAGAAGCGGTTGTCAACCAAAGGCCACTCACATACATATCAGAGGATGGAGACGAGCTTATACCACTTACACCGCAGTTGTTCCTGTCTGGAGAGAAGTCAATTTACTTACCGGAAGTCAACGAAGTGGATCAGCAAGTTCTCAACAAGTCATTGAAGTATCTTCGAGAGATTGGAGAACACTTACGTACACGTTTCCGGAAGGAATACTTAGGTCAACTCGTTCACGTGAAAGGAAAAGAGGAAAAACGAGCGCTGAAAGTTGGAGATGTAGTGCTGGTGGGAACTGATCAGAAGAAGCGGTTGGACTGGCCGCTAGGAAAAATTATAGAAATCATTCCAGGCAAGGATGGAAAGGTTCGGGTCGTGCGGGTAAAGACCGCCGTTGGAGAGCTACTCAGACCAGTTCAACGGATTTTTCCACTGGAAGTTGAGGAGGAAGCCGAAACTAAGGTTACCTTGGGAACTGAAGACGAAGAAAGTTCAGTTGAAGAGAAAACAGCAGACAAGCGCGTCGAAGGAGTCACTCGTTCCGGGAGAAAAGTGACTATTCCAGATAGGCTAACTTATGTATATATTTAATCTGTTAATTTAATTGTTTCGATCATTTCCTTTAGTTAATTTCAATGATCGAGGTGGGAGTGTCGTGTCATAGAGGAAAGGTTTAGTGTGAGACGAGCGAGGGATTTCCTGTAGTTTGTGTTTTTGCCCACCCGATTAGTTTTTAGTATTTTTATTATGTAATGCATAGGTACTAGACATGTAATTTTTCGTAGCTACTACATTGAACTGTACAGTTGGTAGATAAAAATTGTACATGTGCCATGCGGCAGAAAAAAGGAGTCGCTCATGGTACTTGGTAGAGAGAGGAGCTCAAGTAGCAGAGATAGCGAATAAAAAGTTATTCAAGTTAATTTTGATGGAATTAATTAATCCCTAGTTAAGTGTGTTTTGTGTTGATAAGGAGGAGTGGGAAATTGATATTATCTTCGTTAATAAATAATGAATTAAAGTTAAAATCGATCGCCCATTTATTTTAGTCGTTAGTCTTAAACTGATCCTTAGCAGAAATCCAATCGTATTCTTTTTTGGTTGATTGTTATAATTCGGGTAGAAGTATAACCAACAATGGTGCTAACACTGAATTATATTGGACTTTTCATTGCGGAAGGCTGGGAACAGAGATTTCCCAATGATCCACTCTACAAGGTGCCAGAATTGACAAGGAAGTTAGTGAAGGAAGGAAAGTTAGGAAGAAAGACTGGCGAGGGATGGTACAAATACGACAAAGTTTGAAAGGCCTCTTATTAAAAGTCCCTTGTACACTTTGTTGTCTTAAAACAAAATTACTAATTTGGATTTATCAAATATCAGTTAATGAAGATAATGTGCTGTTTCAATAAGTAAATGAATAAATTGGTTCAGCCGAAAACATATCCTATTACAAAATCGGTAAATTTTATTATTTTAAAAATTAGGTCCTAAAGACACAACAGGTCAAGCATCGCATTTCATGATATTAAATATTTTATCATGTAGCTACAAGGAAGTTAGTGAAGGAAGGAAAGTTAGGAAGAAAGACTGGCGAGGGATGGTACAAATACGACAAAGTTTGAAAGGCATCTTATTAAAAGTCCCTTGTACGCTTTGTTGTCTTAAAACAAAATTACTTATTTGGATTTATAAAACATCAGTTAATGAAGATAATGTGCTGTTTCAATAAGTAAATGAATAAATTGGTTATGCCGAAAACATGTCCTATTACAAAATCGGTAAATTTTATTATTTTAAAAATTAGGTCCTAAAGACACAACAGGTCAAGCATCGCATTTCAGGATATTAAATATTTTATCATGTAGCTTTAGGCAAGTTATTATTTGTTTTGGTAGCGCATTAGCTGTTTTTAAAGTTTGTACAATTATATAATTATTTAAAAGTGGTAAATAGCGTACTTTCCGTATTCGTAACGTACAATTCTGGATGAACTTATCTCTCTGAAATATGAAGATGATAGTAAAACTGTTGCATACAAACATGACATGTGTATTGTGTATATGCTTCACTATCAGTGTCGTACCCGAAGATTCTCTATTACTTTTACAACTGCAAACCCAGTTTGTACAAAAGCTTTTGAGCGTTGAATGTTAAAGGAGTTCTCGTGAACTTCACATAACAAAGTCTACTCTGATGCAAAGCCATAATCTCTACAAAACAAAAGGTACCTACCCCAAAATAGGTATCATCATTATTCCTACCATCGCTTGTACCTTCTTCGGACTCTGTAGCAACACGATAAACTGCAAAGAGGTAAGCAATAATCAGAGTTTAGTTACCTTACCAGCATGACTGAAGCATTTTGCAAATTCTACACGGTTCAAAGAGCCCTCCACGGCTCACTAATGAGAGCATTCCATCTCATCTCCTATTCCAATGTTTGTGCAGTGTCAACTTTTTATACAGTTTTGCAGCAAAAGTTGTCCAGACACAATCAGCTTCTACTTTTTTACCAGTAGTTTGCAGTCAAATTGATTTTCGGTAATTTGAAAATTATTTTTTATCCTTTAGGGGAGTGAGTGAATTACGAAAAAAATCTAATCTTACGGAATGTGCCTTGAGAAATAATTCAAGTTTTAAGCAAGGATAGATAGGGATACTGTTTCATCGTACTAGTGGACTACGATTGTACTGCTGAATATAAGGTATTAACATACCATCATCACCATCAGCATTTGGCCACAATTGAAAAAGGGAAAGGAAGAATTTTTTTTTGCAAATGAAGAATTTAAAGCTGCGCTCAAAGTCTGTATATGCGACGCGACTCATCTTTCGTAAAATTAGTTACATGGTGATATGAGATATGATGAACTGTATGAGCTAGTCAATTTGGAGAACGCATCATTTAATATTGCTAATAAGTAGCACTGCCACGAGGGAGAACCATAAGCCCAGGCGAAGCGACGGCAGTGATTGACCAACCAAGGAGGAAAAAAAGGAACATCGGAAGGGGACACGAGAGAAGGGAGCAGCAAGCAGCTTACAGTTTTGAAGCTATTTAAGCTTCAGCTTAGGATTGAAAAGTTCTTAAAATAGACATTTTAGAAGGATAGAATCGCAGTCGTTGCAACAAATATTATTGTCAATACACAACAAAAAAAACTTTGAAAGACTTTGAAAGACGGTGCTGTACTCCTCTCAAATGAATGGGTGCTGGCTGGTCTTAGACAAGAGACCTAAAGAGAGAATTTCTCCTTGAATTTAAAGGCACCTAGCACACAAAAGCGCTATAAATAATGCAAGAAAGTGTTACGAAAAGAATAGGAGCTGGCAATGGAATTTATTAGCCGAGAATTTTAAACCCTTCTAGACACCCTTTGCAGGTACGTGAGTGCCTAGTGTGCTCTACATGCTACTTCAGTGTCCTTTCTAAATTCCTCCTGGTGGGATAGGAACGATATACCACCCTAAATACTCATTTTATAATTAACAGTAGACTTAAAATACTCGACATGGGTGCATCTGTCGAAACAGCGTACACCAACTTTAGTACAGTGACCATCAACGGTCCTCAAAAAATTCAGAACGTGGTTGACGACGACTGGGAGTTGGAAAACCCAGCTCAATTTCATCCATACTGGTTCGAAAAATTTGATCGACAATGGTGGCTAGCGTTTGCCAGGAAAAATTGGTATCTCTCCGTCATAGCGTCAATTATCTACATTTGTGCAATATTTGGTATTCAGGCTTACATGAGAAATAGGCCTGCCTTTCAACTTAAGAAAGCGTTATTTCTTTGGAACTTGGCGTTAGGTTAGTCTAAATTACCCTATACTGTTTATATGTAATATACCCTACTGAATAAGATAGAACAATAAACCAAGTTGCTAAACCGATAACTTGCAGGAATATTCTCGCTGGCTGGTTTTATAAGATTCCTCCCAGAATTTTTGACGTAAGAGAATTTAAACAATGAATTTATTATATTTTTTTGATTTTATTAAAAAATGTTTCTTATTAATTTATTACTTAATTGATTAGTGTTTTGCACAACGGACTCCATAACAGCGTTTGCGTTAGGGAAGGACTCAATGAACCGCTTGCATTCTGGTCGTAAGTGAAGAGATAAAGAGATCATAATCGTCTCGTTGACATTTTACAATTCGACTTTGCAATTTTGTATTATAAATGAGTTTTATTTATTTTCCTTGCAGACTTTTATTTACACTTTCGAAGTTCGTAGAACTAGGTATGTATAGGACATGAGTATGCTACATTGTATTTGTGTTTAGATTAGGAGAACAAGCAATGTATGCTTCTTCAATTTCAAATAATTACTCAATTATTTCAATTAATCAATTTCATGAAATTCTCTAGGTGACACAATATTCATCGTGCTGCGAAAAAGACCGCTCGTGTTTCTGCAGTGGTATCATCATGCAATAACACTCAACGCGTACGTTTGAAAATCCCATAGTTAATTTAAAACCGTAACAGACTTTTACCGACAGTTTATAATTTAAATTTTGAATTATTTATTTTATTATAGGGTTTGGAACATGGTTCCATACTTGGAGCCAATCAGTCGCTGGTATGCGTTTATGAATTATGGGGTCCACTCTCTAATGTACCCATATTTTGCTCTGAAGGTCTGAGTTTACATCGTAATATTATTCGTAACACTTTTTAAAATGACTAAAATGAAATACTATTTAAATTTTGCTTTATTATATTCTACTCACACAGGCCGTTAATGTCCACATTCCTAAGAAGATCGCAAATTGCATAACTATTGCTCAACTATCCCAGATGATCATTGGTCTAGCTGTCAACATCTACACGATTGTTGTTATAAGTAAGTTATCCACTGTTTTTCATAAGCCTTAAAACATGATGATTTTGCCTCTATCCTTTCTTCCATAATTCTTTCTGTCGAAACAATCCAAATTTGTCTAGGTATACCTATTTAAATGTATCCTTTTTGGTATTTAATTAACTCATATCTTTCTGAACTGTACTTTTTAAAGGTACAGGGAGTGCAGACTGCGTACGTCACCCCAGCAGTATTAAACTGTTCGTAACAGTGTACGCGTCCTTTACTTTGTTGTTCGGAGAGCTCCTCTATAAAGCAATGTTTTCGTCAGGCAGAAAACAAGCCAAGGCCGAATAAACGGCTTACTTAAGAAAATTTGTTTATATTTACCTGCTCCTTGTCAGAGTGTATTTTCAGGAAGGACAAAATTAAGTGTAAAATAATTATGAATAGCCATAAGCAAGCATCATTTTAACTTGTTATCAACTAGAACAAAAATAACTGCTGAGGTATATAGGTTTATGTTAGAATTAAAGGCAACATTATGTATATAGTGCTGATTCTGCAATAAACAATCCTTCTTCGTAAGCCGAATTGATGGTTCTTGTCAAATTATGTTCAACTTCCTTAATGCATAGTTTGTACGAGAAAAAATTGACACTGCGTAACATTTTATTTTTATTTTAAGCTTATATTGAGCACCAATTACGGAGGTATTAATCCATTACCTCTAACCTAACCAAAATAAACAAATGTTGCACAATTTCTTTTTGATTTCTTATTGTTATGTCAATACACCTTTTGTACACCTTTTGTTGTTGTTGGTAAATATTTTTTTATTTTTTATACAATAATACCCTGTTTTTTATTTCAATGCTTTTTATATTATTGAAATAAATAAGTGAACTAACTTCTGCATCTGTATTTTACGATTTATTTATCGATTTCAAGGATTTCGTAGAAATATATAAAACGTAAAAGCTTTTTTTAAAAACACTTTGCTTACGACAAGACAGCTAATTTTTAAGTAGGTACTTGTACATTTTCTGGAATATTATTATGTGAACTATTTATTAAGTCAAGAAAATTTATCGATTTTACTCACTATGTGAAAAAATCAGTAGCCCTACAAGTCGATCTACAACCACAAATTTATTAGAGCACCACATTTCATAACATATCACGTTGACAATAAACTTTCGGGCTGTATAAAAGTACATCTGGCGCCACCCGTATTGCTTATTTGATGATTGCAATAAAACAAAATTGCTATTTCTATTCAACAAAAAATTGCATTCTCTACTAAAGCTCTAAAGTGCAACCAAGACAAAATAGTACTACAGCTTACTAGATGGAACAAGAATGACGATATAATTGCCAATGCAGCTTCCGTCATTAACATTTACATATATCGTCATCCTTGTAAGTTCTAAAAGCCAGTACACATGTCTTTTGACAATTTTAACTAATATTTCCGCTTTTTCACTGTCCGATTTTTCAACCGCCCTTTAAATTTCACTGGAGCATAAAATACGCAAAACTTTAATAAAATAAATAAAATCTAGTGGCAAAATAAACAACTACAAATAGTGTCAGTCTCCAATTTAATATGCCATGGTAACTAACAATTTGCAGAAACTCCGTTCACTCATTGCAACACCAACACCCGTTTATTCTTTGATGCGGCATTCAACGGAGTCTGGGGGGCATCCTTTGTATAGTTTGAGACGAGGATCTGAAAGAAGACTGTCTTCAACGCAAACACAACGGGCTTCTTTACCTTTCTCCTTTAGGATGCGAGGAACACCTACCCACTCACGATCAATACCACCACTAGAAATTAAAAGAGACTGCTGGAATTACCGAAGACCAAGTAGCATAAAAAATCCAAATTATTTAAGACATGGCTACCTTTTTTGGCTACACCACAGACGGCTTCCACTTGTCGCTGACCACTCCATGTTACATGATGGTGAAGACTTTTTCCTTCTCATCTTCTTCGTCTTTGGCTAATAAGGCTTTTCTTACAAGTACTTGAAGCTTTTTCATAGTCGATGTCTCTTTTCCATTCTCATCAAAGAAAATCCCCTTGTGGATGCCTATAAATTTGTATTTCGGGGTGTTGAGATAAAATTCAATCCAACGCGAGATTCCTAGTATTCCATCATTGTCTAAACCGTCTATATCTGGAATCAATCCTTCCGAATCGAATTTGCCAGTGACGAATGCTCTAGTAGCATCTCGGCCTACAGTTATTTAACGTCAGCATATTAGTTCATTGTTAGTTTTTATAGGTATATACACATGATATGTGCCTTTCTAATAATTGTTCGTACCGATAAAACCATGATAACCAGTATCTTCCGCATAGGTCTTTTCTGCTGCACTTACATCAAAAACATGACCAGCAACTACGAGATACAGTTTTCCGCCTTTTTTATACTTGATATCGTCATCAGTCAACACCTTAAATTTCCCAAGTCCTTGTTTTAGATGATCCTGCCACTGTGCTTTGATGTCATCATCAACTTTTAAAACTGACGGCGGTGCACCATTCTCAGTTGATTTTTCGGTATTCTTATCAACCCCTTTGTCCGCCACGGTAGCCTCTTTTATCTGAATAATAATAGAACAGCAGAAAAGCTTTAAAGTAAAATCATAAATATTCGACCGGTTCTACATAATACATTCACTTGAATTTTAGCTATAATCGTACAGGCAAAATCCAATTGATATCACCAAACGACCGCTTCAGCACCATTGCCCCGATGACGAAAACAATAGCCAGTGATCCATAATAAAGTAAATCATTTCTGGTAACGCCATTTCGTAAGGACTCTTTTTTTCGCTTATGAGATTCCGTCTTGGAATTGGTAGGATCATTTTCCTGCTTGCTTGGCCTGTCACCCTTGTTTTTCTCACCTTCAGACAAACGTGCACGCCTCATTTTAACGACAGGCTACTCTGAAACATTGTAAAATACACACAAAAACGTTTTAATGTCAATGAACTACCTCTCTACTATTAAAACTCTGGCTAACAATATAAAATATTTCGAGGGTGTGACGACCATTCGGGATACCCACGAGGTCCCTATCCTAACAACAGTAATCAAATCAAATCGTCCAAACCAGGAAATCTTCTAAACACATTAACACAGCTTCTGGGATAATGGGATATCAAATACTTAAATACGTAGTTTATACTTAAATACGTCTAACAATCTCACACTAAAAAAATAATTATTTATAAAATAAAATAATTCAATAAATTATTTCAAATTGATAAAACCGACAAATTAAATCTTACCAACTGGTAGTTAACTGGTATTAAATGGCTGGGAGCTGGCAAATCGTTTTTGGAGGCAAGCTCCAACTTGCTACTAAACTGTTCTTCCCCGTTGGTTTACCTCCAACTTCCAACTCACTAAATAGCTGAATGGTTAGAACCGCAGTACAGTCACAAACTAAATTGCAATTTACCGCAACGGCAATAATTTTTTCACACAATCAGCTAATTTTCCGACAGTTGCCACCATTAGCCATTAGCTATCGGCGGAGGAGTCGAGCAGTATGTAGTGTCTTCCTCTTTCATCTGTCAAAGTAGGGAAAAGGGATATCCCGCGGAAAAAATTTCACTCAAAACTCACTGCCCGACTTGTGACTCATATGAACTTTCAATGAACTTATTCCATAAAATCATATCCTTTTACTACCATTATATTATTACGCACAATTTTCGCAATTTCACCTCTCGAGCCTTCATCTACGCGCAAAATATATGCTACCCTCTATTCCAATGACCTAAGACGACCTCCAACCTAGCATTTTATCTGTAATCAATTAACCAACTATATTTATGATATTTATGAAGTTGGGACAGTACACGGGTTTCTTGATATCGGCAAGGCAAGTCACGCGTCCTTTACTTTGTTGTTCGGAGAGCTCCTCTATAAAGCAATGTTTTCGTCAGGCAGAAAACAAGCCAAGGCTGAATAAACGGCTTACTTTTAAGAAGAAAATTAACTTGTATTTACCTGCTCTCCTTCGGAGTGCATTTTCATGATGGACAAAATCAAGTATAAAAAATTATGAATTATTTTAGCCACAAGCATTATTTTAACTTGTTATCAACTAGAACACAAATTACTGTTTAGATACGTTTATTATTACCTATGTTAGAATTTAAAAAGGCAAAAGGCAATATGTATATAGTGCTGATTCTGCAATAAACAATCCTTCATTCGTAAGCCGAATTGATGGTTCTTGTCAAATTATGTTCAACTTCCTTAATGCATACTTTGTAAGAAAATAAATTGAAATTTCAAAACATTTTATTTTATTTATTTTAAATCTCAGACAGAGCACCAATTACGGAGACATACTACCTCTAACCTACTCACTAACCCTAACCTAATGTTGCATAATTTCCTTCTGATTTCTTTAATTGCTATCAATACTTTATCAAAAACTTTGGTATGAGGTGTATTTTCCAACAAGGATCCTCCCATTACCACTTGCGATTTTCATATTTCTTGGGACTATAGATAGAAATGGCATTTTGCTGCAATGCAATCCTACGTCCCGAAATTTTGTCATTTATCAAAACTTGAACATAACTCATCATTTTTAAAGAAATTACGCACCTGCTGACTTCCTTGTACAAATATTTTTAAATGTTTTACATTAATTTTTTCGATGTTTCTGCCGGATTCGCCACATCTATTTATCCTTACACAGGTTTCCTACACACAGTTCCACAGTCTTCTTTGCAGCATTTTTCGGATCCAGTACACCTTGAGTCACTCACACATTTGTTGTCACATTTGTCATGGCAATCCATTTCAATTCCAAATCCCATCAAACGCAGGAAATCAACTATGGCATTAGATCCTCCATTGCTAGGACATTTTCCGGGCCTGTTATTGGCTATGAATACTATATATTAATTAAGTCAATTAAAAATTATGAAATAAATTACTCAGCTTTTCTTACCCGGTACAAAACTGCAGTCACTTCTAATTGGCTCTGGCACTTGGGCATACGAAAATATTACTGCAGGAGATGCTCCAATGACTAGAACGGCTACTGTTGCAGTAAAAACTCCACGGCTGTTCATTCTGCTCTATTATTCAATCGAATTTTTTAAATTTGTAATTTGTACATAATAGAATACTACTGTTAAATTAATCGAGAATTTTTACCGATTTAAATATAAAGGCAAGTTAAATGACTGCAATATCTGGGCTCCAAGATATTGACAAATTTTGAAATGCAAATACGGCAATGCATTTACGTATCTTTAGCAGTAGTAAGCTCCACTAGTCATGATAAATAGTGAAATTAGACTAAATATTACTCATAAAGTTTTCTTATTAATGTCTTTCTCGTCGCAGGTTGCAGCTGAGAAAATAACTTTGGCCCAAATATAAAAATGTATAATTACATTAATACGTCAGCATAATTTTATTTTTTGTGCAGTTCCTTTAAGCGTGCTTCCCCGAGCAATTGGTGAAGTGATACGTTGCACTTGCGTAACATAAAAAATATGTTATACATACATGAAATGTAAACGTTAAGAAAATATTTGCGTAGTAACCCGTTTTTTAGCTATAAAATTGAAAGCCTACGGAGACAAAACTAAGGGAAGAATGTAGAAGAGGAGTACTAAATCTCGGTTGCTGTAACAGTCGCCCATGGGAAATTTAACATTTCTAAATTAGATGTCTATAATTTTTCGATATACGTAGGTACGTATCTATTTGAAAGATCTGAAATTGAATCTCAGTTTGCTCCAGTTTAGATGTCACATTCACGCTTTGGGTATGATTATACAAATTATCCCATTTCATATTATATTTTTAGTTTTAAATCAGACTGCTGAATCAACTAATTATACTCAATTAAAATACAATGCTTGCCTTTTTCATGTTTACATAGAGCAATGAGACACTTTATTTATCGAAAATAACTTATCAAAATTTGACTGTTTTTGAATAAAGTTTGATAGTTCGGGTAAAAAGAAATAATGTGAATATGACTTGGACAGGAACAAGTATTCTACGATGTACAAGGACGAGGAACGATAAAAAAGCTGTTGTGAATACAATTTTCTTCTACATCAGCAATCAGTAGCACACAAATTAAACACGTGTGGTACTGTTTAAGATAAAAGTGAGAAACCGTATTACAACATAAAGTATGTCATAATATTCTGGATGATGAGTACATTTTTGTTTCATTCTGCCTTATTTTTATTATTTCTTTTGTCTACTGAGAAACACTCGCCAACGAAAATTCCCAGATCTGCAAAAATAACTACCTACATACTTTAACCAGAAATATTGAACCTACCAATTCCGCTAGTTTTAAAGTTCGTCTCTACAAAATTGTTTATGAGGAGATAATGCAACATCTTTGGAATTGGTAAATTTATCAAAATGCAGTGCCATAACGATCCTTTTATTCTTTACAATAAAACCCATTTTTTCTGGATTAATTTATTTTGCTTATTATAAATGTACAGCTATTTTGTGCTGGGATGTAGATACTTAATGTAAACACAGTTTCATTTTTTATGCTGTAACAAGCTTAACCAAAATTAATCAGCTCAAGCGAAACAAATCGTCTTTCCAAGTAAGCTTTGCATTACCTAGTATTTCGCTGAAAATTATCTGCAGTCATATGCCGCATTACTCATTCTCCTTCATTTAGCATTCCGTCAATTACCAAGAAGTGTCAATGGTCATATTTCGAATTTCATAATTGATAAAGCATTTGATAAAATGAAAAAAATACTCCATAGAATAATGATTGTGAGTTGAAAATAGTTGTTACACTTCTGGAACCGTATTTTGCTAATTCTTCCATACTGCCTTTTACGTCAATAATTCTAAATTTATTTCTGCAACCCCGTATATGCATAGGCAAATTTCTGGTGTAATTAATGACGTGCACATCATCGAACTATTTGCGATAAAAATACTCTTTCCGCATACAATACTTTTGCGTTGTAACGCATAATCCGTCACAATTTTGCATTAATTACAAATCAATGTTTAGTTTTTGGCAAATCAAAACCGAACTAATATTAAACTCTTTTGCTGGCCTACGTAATAATTTGATATCAGTTGCGGTTACTGTCTTCCTCACTGCAAAACAAATGAACGGATGTGGACTAATCGCAGTGCGTAGCACGCAATACAGATACAGAATTTGTGCAGCAAATTTACAAGAAGTTTGCGATTTTGGATTTCTCTGTAGTAATTTCCATTCATATTTCTTTCATATAACTCCACGCCAGATTTATCATTTACTTATTGCTACCCTAAAAAGTCACATTGGAAAGCAAAAGAAGAGAAATGGCTTTCTTCATTATTCAACGTCTTAATTTTGTTACTACTACAATATCATTATCATTTGTATTGGTGTCAGTGTTTCGCAGCACTTATGCACATTTCCATGGAGAGCAGTCGTCAATTGGCAATCTTGAAATTAGCAGTGTTATGACTCCGGAAGGGAACTGGACAAATCGGACATTGGAAACCGGAAAAGTTGCTTACTATGCATTTTCAGGAGCTGAAGCTACCATATCCTGCCATGCCCGATTTCCAATACAGTGGAATATCAGTGGAAATATTGTAAGCAGTTTAATTATGCCAGGTTTTTCTTTTTTTAAATTTATTATCCACGCATTTTTTTTAAATTTCACCTTAACTGTTACTATTGTATGATTGTAGAATGCGACAGCCGTAGTGTTTACTTATACGGACGGTCTGGTAGATGCTTTGAGAAATGATTTTCGCATTTTTTTCCTGTTGCGCCATGGGGAGATAACTGAAGTGCCCGCCATTTCCCTAGAGGTTGCATGTGAGAAAGTTGGTTATCCTACTCATCAGAAATCCGTTTATATATTCATGGGAGCCGATCCCTCTTCGAACTCACAGTTATCCCTGACGAAAAGTCAGTTCGTCATCGAATCAGTGACTACTGCTCCAATGCATCTAGGTACTAATTGGGACAAATGTTTTCGACTGTTTAAATGAAGTCGCGGTCGATGAAGTTTTTAAAACATTTTTTATTAAATTTCAGACCCACATTCGGATTATAGTCATGTGCAAAATCAAATTGAAATAATTGTTCCGGAACGTCAGTCTTCTAGAAATCAAAGCATCAGTTGTAGATCGAATTCGGAAATTAAATATATGGTTACTGTAAGATGCCGAGATTCATACGACTGTCGATTCAGAACAAAATGCTTCCGAGATCCAACCAAGCAATGTTACGTTAATGAAGGGAGCCACGGCTACTACGAGTACTTTCACTATGACGCGGATAGCAACAACACCCATGAACTTTTAGCAAGCCGTACTGTTGGAAGTGGGATTGCTCAGTGCGTCCTCCAAAGTGGACAATCCACATCTGTAGAGTTTTTCCAGTCTCTCTCTCATACGACATGTAAGACCAGAGTCACCCGGCTAATTTATAACTCTGAGATAAGGTGATAAATTTTAATTTTGCTTTATAAAGATTATAGCTTTACCGACGCCCCAGAAACTGAGCTGTTGAGGATTGTCGACATAGACCCAGTATTATACAGTAACCGTTCTACCACGTTCAGGTGTGAATTTGTTAGGTACCTATTTCAGCAAAATATCGTTTTTAAACTGGAATTCGCAAACAAATCTGTCCAGTTTCTGCACAAAAGCCTTCAGAGCACTTCTTCCGTGAAGTACAACGTTAGGAATTTGACAGATAGCCGAGATGTGCTTGAACTCGATATTCATCTACCACTGGACTCCGTCGCGGTGCATTGCCAAGCAAGTTGGCCCAACAGCACTGACGTAGTAACAAGCACTAAACGGTTTCAAATAAGAAGTACTTCGACTCCGACCATAAAGGATGCAGGAAAGACTGAACAGATAACGCTGGGTGCCTGTAAAAAATCAGTCAGGCTCACGTGTCCGGGAAGTGGAGAACCTGCCTTAACATACAGCTGGCTGCGAAAAAATCAAAATGGGGATGTATGCAATTAAGAATTACGTTTCTTTTCTGTGTGCGGTTTTATAGTTTAACACAAGTTCCAATTATTTTAATTTAATTTTTATTAGTTTGAAAATGTGCCGGTAATATATCCTGATCTTTACTCCGGAACTGACAAAGCCGGTAGGAGATACCTGCTATTTCCGGTGGCCACAAGTGCTCATTCAGGATACTATAAATGCATTGGAAAAAATCAACTTGGACAAGTAGAAAAGGAATTTAAGCTGACTGTGGAAGGTGAAACAAAGTAATTCCAACAATTAACCAAAATTGGACCGTAATTAATCAATTGGATGACTAATGAAACTTTTGTTAAAATTTTCCAGACGATTTCTTCGCCTTAACTGTTATTTGCATTATTCTGGGAATTGCCTGCTCAATCATGACAACTCTTTCCACAATATTTATTCTTTTGTGGAGAAGATCCAAGCTTAGGGAGGTAAGTGTCGATTTGCTTGACGCTTCATGTGTAAGCAAATCATTACCATTTTCATTTCTAGGTTTACATATGAAGGATATTTACAGCAAAACTTTATGAAATAGAAAAATCTGAAGGAACTATTAGCAAGTGAAATGTGGAGGAATTACGATCTCATGCCGGACTCAAGCGGTGAAGAGTTTGAACTTACGGAAGCTTTATGTCCAATGGACATGGAAATTCCACTGGCGAATATAGAATTCGGTATTAAACAAGAAAAATAAAAATGATTTACCATTAATACTGGTATTTTGAATAAGGCATTTTAAATTACTCTAAAAATTGTATAAATAGGTGATGCAGCCGAAAATTTTCTAGGCACAGGAGAGTTTTCCTACGTTGTCAAGGCAAATCTACTCCCCGATAAAAACGAGGTCGCTGTAAAAGGTACAAAAGGAACTGTTTCAGCAAGCCAATTTAAATTACTACTCGACGAGGTTAAAATAATGATTTATATCGGGAGTCACAGAAACATTTTGAGACTGATTGGAGTGTGCACTGAACAAATACGACAAAGTGAGTAATTTACTATTAAAAAAAATTAATACAAGTTTTTGGACACAACGGTAACTTTTCTTAATTCCATATAGAGCGCATTCACCTAGTAACTGAACTTTGTGGAATAGGAAGTCTCGATCAGTTCCTCATAAGTTCCAGGTCATCATTCATTAATTTATTTCCTGATGATAAGCAGCTTAAAAAGTAAGAAACTTTGAACCAAAGTCTAAAAATATATTTTTTAAATTTGATTTTGCAATTTACAAACATTTATGCCTACATTATTTAGGGTTTCTGTAGTAAAATCGGAAGTCGAAAATATCTGCACTTTAGATTTGATTAAATTTGCGGCGCAAATAGCTAACGGAATGGCGTACCTAGAAAGCAAATCTGTAAGGAGTTCGGTGGTAGCTGTATCTAGTACCAATGGCTTGGAAAACGAAAGCTAATAATGTTGCAATCTGATTGACTGATCTTCTTTAGATAGTTCATGCTGATTTAGCAGCGCGAAACGTACTGCTGACTGCTGAGAAAACAGTAAAAATTTCAGATTTTGGGCTGAGCAGAAAATATGACGAGAGCACGATGTATATCGTGGAGAATACTATGGTAGTGTACCTTAAATTTGTCCATTTCCTTAAAATATTTTATGATGGCTACAGCCTGAAGCCTTGAAGTTACAAACATATCGTCGCTGAAAATAAAATTGGTGCTATGCTTTTTACTATGGTAAAATTTTTGGTGCTATGCTTTTTACTAT